>PVJC01012339.1:0-39834 GCA_004026665.1 Murina feae
GAGTGCACAAATTTTTGTGCACCGGGCCCCTAGTAGATTAATAAAAATAAAACATACCTCTTGTCCATGGCCTCCTAAATTTATGATCAGTAACTTCTGCATAATAATTTCCATCTTGATATAAACATGAAGGGATTCGAAGCAATAAAGCATCTCTGCAAAATTTCTTTCTAACTACATTCTATGTAAGAAAGCAAGATTATAAAATATTTTAATATATTAAACATATTTAACATTTATCTATCAATATTCAGAATATTAAAATTCTCTATTCTTTTAAGTATATGGCTTTAAAAAAAATCCCCATATAAACACTGCTTTTAAAAATACATATATGTTTTTATTTATTTCAGAGAGAGGAAGGGAGAGGGACAGAGAGATAGAAACATCGAGAGAGAAACATTGATTGGCTGCCTCCCGCACATCCCCTACTGGGGATCGAACCTGCAATCCAGGCATGTGCCCTGACCTGGAACTGAACCAGTGACTTCCTGGTGCATGGGATAATGCTCAGTCAACTGAGCCACACCAGCCAGGCTAAATGTATGTTATTTTTATTTAAAGGTAATATATGCTCATTATAAAATATAAAATAACACAGAACCACATACTGAGAAAAATCAAGGTCTCTGGTAATATCAGTAATAGTTTGGTATAGTTTCCTACAGCCTTTTTTTTTCCAGGTCAGGCCAAAATGTGTGTGTGTGTGTATGTGTGTGTGTTTGAATCTGACAAAAAATGGGACCACATCATTTATATACCATGTAACAATGTGGTTTTTTTTCACTTAGTAAAACATAGCTGTCTTAATATTTTTCTTCTATGTCTTTGCATTATCTCACTTGTGAGAACCATCAAATGTCTTCTAATTTTAAAAACTCAAATAAAGCTAGTTCTTTAAAAGAATGTTAAATCAGCTAAGCAAACCTATAAATAGAAGTTCTCTATAATTCCATTCTGCCTTTAGTTTCCAGTTTTATCTCCCATTACTCTCTAATACTAATGGTTCTCTCTAAATAGACTTGTCTCCTTATTACCTCCCTTAACAGTTAGCAGTCACTTCCTTACCAGGCACACTATGATCATTGTTTCCTCTGAAAAATGCCCCACTCTCTTCTCTAGCTATCAACATCCTATTCATCTTTCAAGGCTTGTCTTAATCAATAGCTCCTCTGCGAAGTCCTCCCTCAATGACTCTCAACTTCCCACAGAGTTCATTATTTTAGGAAGTTAAACCAATGATTGTTTCTTGCATAACTCCCCAAGAGTTTTCTGTTTGCTAAAGGTGTTAAAACATATTAAATAACAGATCTTCATTATCCAAGATAAATGGTACAAAGAAAGATCAGTCAAAGTAATTTATATGAGAATCAAAAGTTCACAGTATGAAGGAAAAACAGCTTGATTGGTACTTTATCTAAAAAACACACCTTATAAAAATTAAATTTTATACCTAACAAAATTTTGTTTATAATTTTTATAGTTTTGTTGTAATTTTCCCAAAAAATGTATTATGTGATAATATGCATGCTACTAGTATTACTTCACCTTTGACTATAAAAAAGATATTTTTAGAAAGTATTTGAGGATTTAGTCAAATTTTCCCAAGTTATTTCTGACTCCGATATTCAAACCATTCTCTTGTTTTTGTTTGTTAACTGATCTAATTTTGTAAGATCCTCATTTGATAACAGGTTTACCTGTTATTTGAGTAGTTTTTCAACACTATTTTCATGAATTCTTCGAAATCCTGCATTTTTGTAAGAGTTGCCATTTTTAGTATCATATTTTTACTGTATTTGAACAAGAAATTAAAATACTATGGGCAAGATTAAAGTTTGAAGATGTTTGAGTATAAACTAATTCTACAAGTGGCTAATCCTATATAATAAAAGCCTAATATGCTAAGTGTCCTATTGTCCATTCGACCAGTCGCTATGATGCACACTAACCATCAGGAGGCAGATGCTCCGACTGGCAGGTAAGCTTGCTGCTGGGGTCCAGCTGATTGGGACTGGACAAGATGGGCCAGACACATCCTAGGGCCTTCCCGAGGTCCCTTGCCAGCCCTGATTGTGCACTAGTGGGGTCCTTTGGCCTGGCCTGCGCCCTCTCATAATTCAGGACCCCTCGGAGGATGTCAGAGAACCAGTTTCAGCCTGACCCCCACAGGCCAAGCTGAGGGACCCCACAGGTGCACAAATCTGTGTACTGGTTCTCTAGTGTATTCATAAATATATTTGTACTAGAGACCCGGTGCACAAAAATTTGTGCACTCGAGTGGGGGGGGGGGTCCCTCAGCCCGGCCTGTGCCCTCTTGCAGTCTGGGACCCCTTGGGGAATGTCCACCTGTTGGCAGTCAGACATCCCTCTGGCAGCCCAGGAGCCCTTCGGGGATGTCCACTTGCCAGTGGGGAGCAGGTCTAAGCTGCAGTCAGACATCCTTAGCTCTGCTGAGGAGGTGGGAGAGGCTCCCACCACCACTGCTGTACTGGCAGCCATCAGCCTGGCTTGTGGCTGAGCAGAGCTCCCCCTATGGGAGTGTACTCACCACCAGGGGCAGCTCCTGCATTGAGCATCTGCCTCCTGTTGGTCAGTGTGTATCATAGTGACCAGTCATTCCCAGTGGTTCTGCTGTTACGGTCAATTTGCATATTACCCTTTTATTATATAGGATAACAATGACTTCTGATTTCTTACCATATATTTGTTATAATGACACATTTGCCTCCCTCACTTATGAAGGAATAATAAAACCTGAAGATGCCTTTATTTTCTGTAAAATGTAACACAATTTTGATTATATTGGAGTAATTTTTTTTCCTGGTAGATGGGGTCAAGGTTATAAAAAAATCAAAAATTTAACTTGTCAATTAAGATCATAAGAACAGTGAACAGTTATATGACAAGTACTCCACTTAGTTTTTAACAATGTGCCTTGGTTGACTCTCAGCTTTGTACAAACTATTTAACTTCTCTAGACATTAGCTTCCTAACCTTTAAAATTGTAAAACCTTTATGATAATAGTATCTACCTCAAGTAGTTATGATGATCAAATGACATAATCCATCACAAGAGCAAATGATCAAATGATATAACCCATCAAACAAACAATGTACGTGGCCCATAGTAAGTGGTCAATACATGCTGCTACTGTTATTTTATCATAAAGATAACTGAGATTGCCTTTCCCTCCCACTCCTTTCAATAAAGATTACTCAAGATTATTCATAAAAGCAGCCCAAAATTTTTGCCAAGTTTCCTTTTTTCCCCCTACGAGTTTTAATTTCATGTTATATTGTCAATTACTTTTTCCAAACTGCCATTTTTAAGGTATATTAAAAGTAATAAGTAATTTTAAATAAATCTGAAAGCAACTAGACTGAGGATGAATCCAAGGACAATTGCAAAATTATCATAATAATACAGTGAATACAGATACCACTTTTTATGTCACAATTCTTAGTAAAAAGGTGGTGATTCAGTAACACCCTACCTCGTATAAATAGTCTATTGCACAATATTTGAATATTGAGAACATTTCTTCTTCCTTTAAAGCAGTACAAACTTCAATGTCTGGAAAAATAAAAATTAAATTAAATTCTGGTAAAATAGCAAAGCCAGGAACAGAAAAATCATTCTTAATCACAAAACTTTCGTCATTCATTTAAAAAAAGGCTCTGACTGATTAAAAATTCATTATGAACATAACACTTATTAAAGACTTACAGCTAATATATACATATGTTGATATAAAATTTTTCATGTTGTTGAATTCACACAACTTCTAGTTGGGAGATTGAAATATATTTAATGTGATCATTTTGTTGCAAAAGAGGCTAAAGTTTACAAAATTGGTAGCGTAGTTTTTTCAGGATAACCATATTTCTTAAGTGACTTTAAAATTGAATAACCAAGGGCAAAACGGTGCTGAAGCTGTAAACTAGGCTTTGAGAAATTCTGCTTAGACAATAACAAGCCTGCTGTGGCTGGTGTGGCACAATTGGTTGGGTGTTTTCCCATGCACCAAAGGGTTGCCAGTTCAGTTCCCAGTCAGGGCACATGCCCAGGTTGTAGTCTGAGTCCCCTGTAGGGGGCGTGCAGCAGGCAGCCGATCGATGTTTCACTCTTATATGGATGTTTCTCTTTCTCTCTCATCCTTCTTCTGTCTCTAAAAACCAATAAACATGCCTAGCCAGTGTGGCTCAGTGGTTGAGCAGCAACCTGTGAACCAGGAGATCACAGTTTGACTCCTGGTCAGGGCACATGCCCAGGTTGTGGGCTTGGTCCCCAGTGTGGGGCATGCAGGAGGCGCTAATCAATAATTTTCTCTTATCATTGACTAGAGGCCTGATGCACAAAATTCGTGCAAGAGGCTTGGCCCTCGCAGCCCCAGCTTCCTCCAAAAGGTCGTCTGGAAGGTTGTTCTGCTGTCAGGTCTAATTAGGATATTCTGCTTTTATTATTATAGATGCTTCCCTCTCTCTCTCTCTCTCTCTCTTTCTCTCCCTCCCTCTCTCTTCCTTCCTCTCTGAAGTCAATCCTATCTAATAAAGATGGAATGTGCAAATTGACTGTGAAGCCATCACAAAGATGGTGGCGCCCATAGCCAGTCCCCTCAGCCCCACCAGAGTCCCCCAGTCCTTCCAGCCTAGCTGGGGGTGGGTGGCAGGTGCATGGTGTGGCTGGACCCACCCTCAGCCCCCCCAGCCACCCAGGGCAGGCCCGAGATGCAGGCAAGCCTCAGATGTCAGCTGCCCAGCCACCCAGGGCCGCCCAAGGCTCAGGTAACCAGGGCCAGCCCAGGCTTGTGCTGCCGGCAGTGGCAGCAACAGAGGTATGATGGGGGCGTTGCCTCCCGCCCCTGAGGGCCCCCGGGTTGTGAGCAGGTCGGGTTGAGGGACCCCCCCCCCCTCCGGTGGATGAATTTTCATGCACCAGGCCTCTAGTAACTAAACTATATTAAACAAAAATTAAAAATGAACTCTACCTAGTTTATCCATTCAATTTATTGTCAATATTTACCTTAAATTTTTCCTTCCTTGAACTTCTTAAATTTTCCAGTACTTCTATTTTAGATTCATCATGCCCATTGACTACCTTAAACAATAATTACTATTGTGTTGAACGTAATCATTTAAACTCATCTAAATATATAGTACTTAAATTAAGATACCATGTTATATACACTCATTGAATTCCTTTAATCTGCAATTTAATTTTATTGCATTCCAGATATTGGAATCCACCTTAGAGTGGTGGATGAATAGGAAGACAAATAGGCCTTATTTCTAAAATCAAAGACAAAGGGGGAAATAAGCAGAATCATGGTTAGAGAAAATGTATTTAAAAATAGCCAACTTCTGAACAGCAACAGTTCCTGAAATACCTGTTTTCAAATATTTTATTTCTCCTGTGCTACCTACAGACCTGTATTCATTGGGCCAAAATGGAAATAAATACAACTAATTAGGTCAGATGCTTATGCACCAGGTGGAGAGGTACGGGTTCCCAAGATTTTTTCCTTCCCAGTTTTACTGAGAAAATAAAAACGGCACATATGCCTGCCCGGCGAGGCTCAGTGGCTGAGCATCGACCTGTGAACCAGGGGGTCAGGGTTTGGTTCTGGCCAGGGCACATGGCGGGTGTCAGACTCAATCCCAGAATGGGGCGCGCAGGACGCAGCCAATCCATGATTCTCGTCCTTGATGTTTCCCTTTCTATATCTTTCCCTTCCTCTCCGAAACCAATAAAAACATATTTAAAAAATAAAAACTGTACACATTTCAGGTGTACATATACAATGCATGTAATTTCCAAGATTATGTAAGACCACACACACAGGTGAATCTCGGGGCTGGCTTCGCATCTCCTCCCACTACCAGTGGTTCTCAACCTTCCGGCCCTTTAATACAGTTCTTCCTGTGGTGACCTCCAACCATAAAATTATTTTCGTTGCTGCTTCATAACTGTAATGTTGCTACTGTTAGGAATCCTCATGTAAATATCTGATACGCAGGATGGTCTTAGGCGACCCCTGTGAAAGGGTCGTTTGACCGCCAAAGGGGTCGCGACCCACAGGTTGAGAACCACTGGGTGACTAGCCTAAAGCATCAGATTTCTCCCCTTCCTCACTCCGCCACATAAAAATGACACTTTAAGTAAAATCGCGGAAGGGCAATTCAAAACTTCAATATTCAATTCTTTCTCCCATCGTTTAAACTACACAACTTCTAGTTTGTGGACTGAAGTCCTATTGGCCTCTCTGCGCCCTTCACAGCCTCTGTTCCAGCCGAATGCGGTGAGGCGGCCGCGGGTTCTGAGGTCTTGTGACTTATTTAAAGTCGCATAAATCTGTTTCCCAGGGATTTCAGAGCTGCCATCCCCAACGTCCCTTCTCCTCACATCAAAAACCCTCTCCCGCCTTCTCTCCCTGGCCTGTCTGACCTTTTACCAGAGGTTCAAACAGCTCGCTACCGACCTTCGCGGGAGAAAATGCCCGCCCACAGGACCTGTGACCTCTGACCCTGACCTCAGCGCTCCCATTGGCCAGCCAAGCCCGAGCAGGCCCGCCCCTCAGGCCCCGGCACTTCCGGAAGCGGTTGCTCCTTCCTGGTGTTCCCAGGCCCGTGGAGGCCAGAGGGCGGGACCTGGTCAGCGCCGAGGTCCTCGGGGGTGAGCGGAAACCCAGGTCACACGGAGCCAAGGAGGGGGAAGGCGAAGAAGGTGGCGGGGAGCCACGGGGTGCCCGAGGGGGAAGGACCGGGAGACCTGGCAAAGGAGCCTGCGCTTCTTTCGCAGTGGCCACGCCAATGTTAACGATGTGATCCTGGCCAAGTGCGCCAGGCCCAGGAGGAGGGCAAGGACAGAGGCCTGTTCCAGAGGTGGAATTCAGAGGCTTTGGCAGCCGAGCAGACTCAGGGAAAGAGCGAGCCAAAGGGCGGGGGCCAGCCTGACTCAGGTGTGTGGCCAGGCGCTGGCTGGGCCTCGGTGGCCGAGGAACATTGGGGGAGCGGCCGGAAGATGAGTTAGAACTGGGGCGTCAGGACGGTGTCCCGGATGTATAGCCACGCCCTCACCCGCACCCGCACACGCACCGGGGAAGCTTCAGACCCATCTGATAAGAGAAAGAATTGTTCCTTTCTCTGTTTCTTAACTCCTGCCTGCCTTTCCGTAACAGAGCTAGACGTTAAATTCTTTCCCAGAAGACTGCAAGAAGTAACATGCATTTATTTATTTTAAACGAACACATGGTTGTCTTACAAGCTAATTATTAACTGAGTGCTGTTGTGAAAGGTCAGTACATAAGCCACATTACTCTCTCAAGTTACCTGCTTTGTTTTGTACAGGTTTGTGCAGTTTGCTTCAGTGATGTGGGTTTAAATGTTTGGCAATAACCAGCTACAAAGATGTCCATCTTGGATGGAGGGACATCAATTATTTTGCATTCTTGGATGTATACTTTTTAATAAAACTAATTTAAAATTGCATAAGACAAAAGGAACACCTAGTTATATTCATTGTAACAAGTAAAACCATCCAAAGATGAACATAGAAAAAGTAATGGCCATTACTATCCCGAGTCCCAGGCAACCCATGTTAGTCTGAGGTGTATTTTTTCACACCTTCTTACATATTCATACAAATTTACATAGACATGCATACACAAAATAGGTTGACCAATTATATAAAAACAGGTAATTTACTTTCCTCATTAATACATTATAAAAAAAACCTTCTAGGTCAAGATATATAGATTTAACTCATTTTTAACAGCTGCATAATATTTCATAGTAAGGTAATGCCATGATTTATCCAAATATTCCACTACTTTTGAACTTAACAGATTGTTTTCAGTTTTTTACCTTAACAAATTATGCCACAATAAGAATTCTTGAACATGTGGTCTTGAATAGTGTTGCTTTTATTTATGTGATACAGAATTGTGTTGTTTTCCTGTCTCAAATGATAAAGCATTTCAAATGTAATAGATATTGCCAAGTTACCTTCTGAAAATGTATAGCAATTTATGTTAATAGTGCCTGAGAGGGACCATTATCCTGAACACTCAACAGAAATGAATATATTGCTTTTAAAAGTGTTTGTTGATCTACTGCATGAAAAATACTACCTTGTTTTAATTCACAGTTCTCTGATTACTGCTGAGATTGCACACTTTTTTTAGATGTTTATGAGCTCTTTGGATTTTTCTTCCAGGAATTAATTGCCTAATTGTGTATGTGTGTTTGTGTATATATATGTGTATATGTATGTTTGTGTGTCTATGAGGTCAGGCACTTTTTCAGTTGAATAGTTTGTCTTTTGGAAGATCTTGTATACAGGCATAGTAGTTCATATCAGGTTTGGCTATATAAATAACAGGAAATTCTAAAATAATATTAAATTTATTTTTCTTTCATGTAAATGAAGTACAGAGGTGAAATATTCAGAACTGATATGGCAGCTGTGCCCCACAAAGTCCTCAGGGACTTACCTTCCAGGTCATTACTCTGATATTTCTATGTTGTGATCCTTATTTTCATGGTCTTAGGTGGCAGGATCTATGTTTCAGGCAGCAGGACAGAGAAAGGAAAAAGATGAAAGGCCAAGGGCACAATGTTTCTTTATATATTGGTAATTCAAATTGTAAAATATAGTATCTTCTATAATAATAAAAAGTATAATATACTAATCAGAACGGATGTTCTTCTGGACGGCCTTTCGTACCAACCTGCAGCGGGCGGGGACAGAGGCGGAGGAGGAGGAGGAGGAGGCCGGGAGCTGATTGATCAGGCCTCTAGTTTATATAGAAAATTCATAAGATCATATACAGTTTAAAAAAATATTTTTAAAAACATCCATGCAGCCTTCACTCAAGTGAAGAAACAGAGCATTTTGAGAATTTTAGAAACTATCTTTTTTCTTTTCTAATCACAATTCTCCCTAAAGGAAATATCCCCCTAGACTTAGAGATTACTATAATCCTGACTTTATGGTAACCGTTGCTTTGCCTCGCTTTGAAGTTTCATCCAAGTATGCATTTCTGAAGGATATAGTTTTGCCTATTTTTGAATCTTACTATTTGTGTTAGTTTGGTTTTCGCTTCTATTCAGTCGATGTTGTATGTATATGTAAATTCAATTTCTTGCTGAATAGTATACCAGCGTATAAATATACCTCAACTTACCTATCCATGCTGCTGCTGATGGATCTCTGGGTTATTGCAGTTTTTGGCAATTACAAATAATGCTGCTTCCAGTGTCCTTTTACATGTATTCCAGTACACATATAGGTTTCTCTAGAATATACATTTGAGAATGAATTTCTGGTTCATTGAGTATGCATAACTTCACATTTATTCAATATCAAACTGTTTTCCAAAGTGATTGTACCAATTTACACTCTCACCAACACTGTTTGAGAGTTCCTGTTGCTTTGTAACCTCACCAACCCTTAGCAATGTCATACTATTTAATGTTGAGAATCTGGTATGTATTCAGGTGCCTCTTAAGGAAGGTTCCCATAAGCTGCTACATAACACTTCTGCTTTCATCTGACTGGCCAGGACCTAGACACATGGTCACTCAGCTGTAATAAAGTCTAGCAGATGCAGTGCTTATTCTGGAGACTCCTGTGCGTGGCATGAATATGGCGGATAGTCAGCTTGAGATAGAATTGCTGATTAGTCAGAACTAGAAAATGCAGAAAATCTGGATATATGGAATGAAATAATATTGCATAAATGTGTTGCATAAGTAATTTGTTGTCTTATGGTGCTAATTTATGGGTGTAGTCTCACATACTATCTTTTGATCAGTAAGGGACTATCTTACATCAATAGATTCAGAGCAAACATTTTAGCACAACATATTTAATATAATTAAACTAGGTAATAATGCTAGAAAAAAGCTGAAGTAGCATCGCCATGTAAGGAAATTCTCACAAGTATAGAAGACAAACCTAACATTTCATATTCGTGTAGTTTACCTTTTTTTTTTTTTCAAATGAAGAAGCCAGGTGCTGTTGTAGTCTATATTTACAACATTTTTTAATAAATACTGACATTCTTTTTGTTCCATACATTCAACCCCTCAACATTTTTCTAATTATGAGCCTATTCAGACCTTACACGATTATTGGGTTTTTTACACACATTGAGCAATTCGCTTGAGCTAAGCTTCTGGCCAGGATGAGAACTTTATCCATGCTTAGACCTGATTCTGTATCCCTGAAGAAGCCAGAGTCTGGCATAAATCCTTGAGTGTTTATTTCCTTGCGGAAAAATGGAAGGACTGACTCTATGCTTTAAATTTTCCTTGGGTAACACTCTAATATTTCTCATATTTTTTGGTCCAGTGAGGATAAGCAGTTTGCCTGTAATTACATAGATAGGTCTAGATAGGTCTTCCAACTCCCATCCAGTGAGTGTAGTTGTTCACTCATTGACTTATCCATTAGTTATTTTTAAGCATATATTGTGTAAGGAACTACGCTAGTTGGGAAGAGCTAAGGATTCTACTCTGTCAGTGCAGAGACAAAACAAGATGTTTGTATAAATGACTAGTTATTCCCTGAGGAAATTTATGTCTTAAGTTATAGGAGTACAAACAGGAAATACAGTCACGCACCACATAACATTTTGGCCAACAACGGACCACGTATACAATGGTGGTCCCATAAGATCAAAATAGAGCTGAAAAATTCCTATCTCTTAGTGATATTGTAGCCATCATAGCATCATAGAGCAACATACTACTCACATGTGTGGTGGTGTTGGTGTAGTGTAAGTATAAAACATATGCCCGGGCCAGGTGGTTCGGTTGGTTGGAGCATCATCCCAGGTGCACCAAAAGGTTGCGGGTTTGATTCCTGGTCAGGGCATGTACCTAGGTTGTAGGTTAATTCCCGGTCAGTCTCAGTTGGTCTGGGTAGGGGTGTGTATGTATGGGAGGCAACAGATTGCTGTTTCTCTCTCTCATTGATGTTTCTCTCTCTCTCTCTCTCTCAAATCAATAAAAACATATCCTTAGGTGGTAATTTAAAAAAATAAAAAGTATAGCCCTAGCCAGTTTTGCTCAGTGGATAGCACATTGGCTGTAGACTGAAAGGTCCCAGGTACAATTCTAGTCAAGGGCATGTAACTTGGTTGCAGGCTGGATCCCCAGCCCGTGTCGGGTTATGTGCCAGAGGCAGCCAATCCGTGTATCTCACCTCGATGTTTCTCTCTGTCTTTCCCTCTTTCTTTCACTCTCTAAACAATGGAAAAATATTTTCAGGTGCGGATTAACAACAATAAAAGTATAGCATGTACAATTATGTATAATTATCAAGCACATAATACTTGATAATGATAATGTATGTCTGTTACTGGCTTATATATTATATATTTTATCATTTTTAGAGTGTATTCTTTCTTGTTATATAAAAAAAAAATGTTTGCTGTGAAACAGTAGGCCGGCAGCAGCCTCATACATGCCATGTCCAGTTGCATCATTTTCTCTTGTACTTGACTTAATCTCATGCTGCTTTGTACAGTAATATGCTGTGCAGGCTTGTAGCCTGGGGGCAATAGGCTGTACCATATAGCCGAGGTGTGTAGTAGGCATACAATCCAGGTTTGTTTAAATAAAATCAGTGACATTCACAGGACAAAATCACCTAATGACGTATTTCTCAGAATGTGTCCCTGTCATTAAGCAGCACATGACTGTAATACTTGATTATTTTAACAAACAAGTTGTAGAGAAACAGAAAAATAATTGATTAAATTACTCATTTCAGTATTTCCCCATGTTAACCACACCTATGGGAAAGCTAGCTGTTTGAACCATAAAAACCATAACAGCACTACTATGTCTCTAAAGGAAAATGAACTACCTTGCAAACATAATCACTTCCTAGGATCTAAACTTGCAAATTCGAGCTATAATAAATTATAACAAGTATCGCAACATTTAGGGTAGCCAACATCATCCTTACAAAAGGTGGAAAAACTATTTTTTAAAAATATGTTTAGTAATTTCAGAGAGGAAAAGAGAAGAAGAGAGAGAGAGAAATATCAGTGATGAGAATTGATCAGCTGCTTCCTGCATGCCCCACATTGGGGATTGAGCCCGAAACCTGGGCATGTGCCCTAACTAGGAATCAAACCGTGACCTCCTGGTTCATAGGTTGACGCTTAACCACTGAGCCATGCTGTGTGGACAACTATTATTTTTTTATCTCCAAAAAAGTCTTTACTGTTGTGTGAGGCATTCTAGATTGCATTTATACTTTATAATTTTTAAATAGAGGAGATAGTTCATTGAGATAAATTTTGGGAAGAAGAATATTACATTAACAACAATTTCATATGCAGAAAAAGTTATTTTATAAAAAGCTGAGGGTAGGCTTTTCCTATAAATTAAAAGATTTTGTAAACAGCAATTCTTACCACTTTATGTTTTAAACTTTGACTCAATCTTATACCTCAGAATATAAACTAATTTAACAAATAATTTTTGAATACCTTCTATCTGCTCAATATCTACAAACTAGAGGCCCGATGCACAAAATTCATTCAAGAGTAGACCTTCCTTCCCCCAGCTGCTGGCACTGGCTTCTGTCTGGCACCTGGGACCCTGGCTTCCCTCGCAGACCCGGCTTCGTCCAGAATGTTGTCTGGAAGGATGTCTGGTCTAATTAGCATATTATGCTTTTATTATATCGGATTTAATGGGAAGTTAGATAACTTGTACAGTCTGTTACAGGAAGAAAAGAAAAAAAAAGGAAAAAGAAAAATAGTTAGAGGCCACCTTTTAAATTGACTTCTGGGTTTCTCTCACCAGTTCTGCTTGTGGACTCTTCATAATTTGGGAAGAAAATAAAACCGTAACATCAGGCTCTTTGGTTTCACTACAAATATATGTTGTGCAACTTCGGATAGACCTTCATTGCCAGTTGTCAATAATTTTTCCCTTAATTTTATATCTATCTCTGTCTATTGAGAGAAACAGAGACAGAATCAGTATGTGCCAGCAATATTGTATATGTGAAGAATAAAGTCTCAAATAAGAAAATACCTGTAGGCCCCTTGTATATTCCAACAACACCTAGACCAGTGGTTCTCAATTGGAGGTAATGTTGCCTCCCAGGGGACATCTCAGTCATGTCTGAAGGTGTTTTTGATTGTCAGAGCTGAGGAAAAGGTGCTACCGACATCTACTAGGTAGAGGCTAGGATGCTACTAAACATCCTGTATGAAGAGGAAAGCTCCCTCATCCTCCTAGGAAAGACTTATCCAGCCCCAAGCATTAATAGGGCAACGTTAAGAAATCCTGCTTTAAACCAACTAAAGACTAAAGCATTTCCACACTCCTCTAGTCGTATATACAAAACCTGTCTCATTCCCTGCAGATGACTTCACGTGCTTCTTGAATGGGAAAATGCCTTCACTTTTCTCTTTTCATCTCAAATGTCTGTGTAACCTCATTTGGCATTTTCTTATTATCTTCTTTCTGTGAATAACTATCTGTCTTTCTTTCCAAAACTGGCACCTTTCAATATTTATGCCCTATCTTCTTCCCCAAATTATTTATGCTACCTACACAAAACGCAATCTGTATCACAGAATAAAAGCAAATTAGAAATTAGGCAGAGGGTATTATTTTCCTTGGATCCTTTATCTCATCCCTATTCACCTCCAGAATTTAGTTCGTAGGTTATTTCTTCTCATGTATATACTAGAGGCCCAGTGCATGAAATTCATGAACTCCAGGGGGGTGGTCCCTCAGCCTGGCCTGTGCCCTCTCTCAGTCCAGGAGCCCTTAGAGGATGTCTGACTGCCGCCCAGGTGGGAGAGGCTCCCGCCACCATTGCTGCGCTCACCAGCCCTGAGCCCAGCTTCTGGCTGAGGGGTGCTCCCCCTGTGGGAGCGCACTGACCACCAGGAGGCAGCTCCTGCATTGAGCACCTGCCCCCTGGTGGTCAGTATGCATCATAGAGACAGTTCTGCCGTTCAGTCAATTTACATATTACCCTTTTATTATATAGGATTATTATATAGGTTTTATTATATAGGGTTATATAGGATCTTCATTCTCTCCCATGTAATATATTTTCCCTTTGTGTCTAAAATGTGCTTAATTATAATCTACCTAAAATATTCTCTAAAACTTGCACTTTTTAACTTTTTTTGTATCCTCCTAGAACTCCTAAACTACAGGAATTTTCTTCTAACTATCCTCCCAGCCTCTAATCTAACCTGCATAGTGCTGTAGAATTTAGATTATGTCCACTATGCTCATCAGAGCCCTTTAGTAGTGAACCAATGCCTATACATGATTCCAAGTCAAGCTTCAAGGAATTACAAGAGCTATGCTTGGAACTTGGCTTAAATTAGCATTAGTATAGCCATCAAATAGATGAGAGACGAGGCTTATAGAGGTTAAGTGACTTGCTCAGAATTACATAGCCAGGAAGTGAGGAGTCAGGTTTCAAACCCAAGCCAGTCTTACGCCAAAGTCTATACATTTTATACAGCTTTTCGTTCCCTAAGGAAATAAGTCCTAACTCCTAGTTTGGCCTCTAGGACTCTGTAATCTGGCTCCAAACTTTTTCTAGTTACTGCTGACCCTCACACACCACACACTTTGTTAAAGTGCTGTGCTCTGCTAACTTTTTCTTTTTTCCCCCTTCTATTTGCTCCCTCTCATATCGCACCCTCTATGTTATCCTTCCCACACTTACATAGAGGTCCAATACCTATCCACCTTTCAAAGCCCAGTTCAAGCTTCCAAGCTGAATTCCCTAATCTTCTCTGATCCTCTACCCGCCCCCCCCTCTCCTTCCCTGGCGGAGTTTTTTTCACCTCCAAACTAGGTTATTAGTGGTAACATTTTTGTTTAGGATTTTGCAAACACTTTCATATATGGTAAGAACCTGGCAAAGGGCAGGAGCTCAATAAATGTACTTGTTTGGTTCTAATCTTCATAGCAATTCTCCAAGGTAGTATTATACTTTACTAACAGAAAAGAACCATCTGAGGCTCAGAGAGGTCAGGGGACCGGCCAAAAGGAAGTGCTCTAGAATGGCTCAAACTAACCCAAGAGCTATGGCTCTAGGTGAGGGTGCTTTCTACTCTACTTGCCATGACTTCAGAGTTTTGTTCTCCCCTAGCCGAGCTGTGTACCTTGGTCTTGGCAGTTATTAAATACGTGCTGAATGAACGAGTAAATGACTATTATGAACATACTCTTTCAGATTGAGAGTCATGGAGATTTATTTATTCGCCACCAAGAAGAAGAGCACTTGAGGATGTGACTCATCCTCACACATAGAACTTAATTGTTTATTTAGGCAGAAGGAAAACAAACCGTCCCATTCTGATAAAAAAGCTTAGGCAGCATGAGGTTGAAGTCTATTTTACCCACTTAAGGACAACAGTGCCACACACCTTTAACAAATATTGTTATACATTATTTCAATTCAGTAGGCGCGCCCAGCCCAGCAGACAGACTGTATCCCTGGGCTTTAAGACAAAACAAAACACAGGAAAGACTTTGCTAAAGAGGTCCGACAGCCTTTCTTTAGCCATCTGATCTGAGATGCTGCAAAGAGAACCTTTCAGACCACAAGTTTGTGAGCCTTTTCCAAGTGTTTGGTTGTTCCAGCTTATGTGAATGGGCCCCATTTTGTCGGTGCCAGCCCCTGCCCTTCTGTGGATCCCGTGTGTTGCTTTGGCGTTTTTGTTCCTGATTCTAGCAGAACAACTCTGGAACCTCATTGGGGCTGCTTTGCCGTGGAAGGTTCTCATTGGTGGGACCCAAGCTGTGAAAAACGTTCTGCTCCTAGATGGACTGTGCGGCTGCAGGTCTTAGACACCAGTGGTGGCACAACTAGGGCCTTTGTGGGGCCGCCTGGCCAGTAGCAGGGAGGCGACGTAGATAGTCTTACTTTCCTGTCCTCCATGCCCCCCCTCATTTCTTCTCCATCAGTTTTTATCATTTCAGCATTCTCTCTGGTCCATAGAGCCTCTTGGGTTCACGATGACAAATGGTTCTGGGCGGGATGTTAGGCTGCTGCATGCCATTGGGCCTCCGTAGGTGCTGTACACAGCAGCAGCCTTTATCAGTGCAGTGTTTGCGGCGTGCTTCTTAAACTCTGTACAGTGGGGCAGACACATCTGCTCTTTTGGATCTGAAAAGTGTTTCAGATTTTGAATTGAGAGTCTTCGGAGAAGCCTAACAATTAGTGTTGTCAAGGTCAAAAACGCTAAAAAGAGAGCGGGATCTTTTAGTGTTGGCTACAGCACTCCCGGCATGAACAGTGCCCTATGAGGACGTCTTCATTCAGGATTTGTTTGTTTGTTTGCTTGTTTTTTCACTTCTGACCCTGACGTCTCTGGCTGCAGATTTGATGTGGTTCCTCCCTAGCCTGTGTGCCCTGTTAATGTTAGGTACTGTACCGAGCTCTGTGTCTGTGTCACTGGGGCAGGACCTGTATTAGAATATAGGTATGGAAATGCTGTACTAAAATACTGTTCCTAATGTTTCATTTTACCAGCAAGAAATCTTTGATTTCATTTTATTCTAGACACTAGATTGTAGTTTAGCCATACTGACATTTCTAAAAAAGGGGTCTATTTTCTTGCACAGTGTTCAAAAAGAGGTATGTTTCAGTCCTCAGTGCTGCCCGTTTACAGGTACAAGTTTTCTAGCTGAGAAAACTAAGACAAACTGTAGGCTGCCTCAGGTTCTTACAGGTCTGTGCCCTGGGCTGTTTCTCTGAGGTGCCGACAGTGGGACTGTGATAGTACAATGTGCACAGGGACTGTTCTGACAGACTAGGATTTTCTGTACTGAAACCTTACTAAATATCAAAAGTTAAACTTTAGTACAATAAATAAAAGTCAATTTCTGTAAAAAGAATTAAAATAGTAGGAAGAAAATTGAGAGAATAATATTTCAATTTTTGTTTTTATGTAGCCACATTTATCATTCTCTTCCTTACTGTTCCTACTTTCAAAGTCATGCTTAGAAAGGCTACCTCCATCACTAAGATTGTACAGATATTTAAATATATTTTCTATTGATTTTATCACATCATCCTTTACATTTAAAACCTCTAGTATTGTTTGTGTGTGTGTGTGTATGGCATGAAATAGGTTTATAATTTACTATTTTTCTTACATAGTTTAGTGAGTCATTTATTGATTTTCCCTTCTGAGTTCAACACATCTTTATCATATATTCCCATATACTAAATTCTGATGAAGTTATAAATATATAAACTTTCTAGGTTTGCTATTAACTTTCTTTTTTAATCTTATCCCCTTCACGCACAATTGTATTTAACTTCCTTATTGGCTTCTTCCTCTCACACAATTTTTCTCCTTTATGTAACACTTTTCCTACTGACTCATAATTTATAAACTTTTCTTTCCTCCTTATTTCCTACTTCTGTCCCATCATCATTCTTCCCATTTTTCTACTACCCTTCTTCCCTTCCCACATTCCTTCTTTCCTTTATCTTTACCCCTGCCCACCCTCCCCTTTTCCTTCCTTTCCACCTTAATTTTTTTCTTCACTTTCTCCCTCTGACCTGCTTTGCTCCCTCCCCCATTCCTTCCTTCTTCCCATTCTCCTTTTAAGCTCTACCAGCTCCCCCTTTATAACTTTTCTTCCCTCCCTCTTTTTCTTTCATCCTACCTTTGCCATACATTCTTCTCTACTTCCACTGTTTTAATACCTATCTATCTACCTGCCTAATTATCCACTATCATTTATCTTTTTTTCTTTTCTGCTTTCTACTTTTAAAATCTGTCCCCAGTACACAACTATACTTGCTTTTCATTATAGGCCCTACAGTTCACTCATACATCCTCTGCTGTCCACTGACTCTTTTATAAAGTTCTTCCCTCCATCCTGTTCCACCCCTCCCCAACCTGGTTACTTCCTTCCAAACTCTCCCTGGCTGCTGCTCCCTCCGCCTGCCCCCTGCCCATCTCTCCATTTCCTGGCTCCCGCAGGTTCACTCCAGCTCTGAAGGGAGACGGGGCCTCTCACAGGAGACTCCTGCCTCTGTGGCAGAGAAAATGGAGCCGGCGAGAGAGGCGGCCCAGGAGGCTGTGTGTGTGTGTGTGTGAGAGAGAGAGGGAGCAGCCCTCCTTCCCTCATTAAAGCTTTCATGGTGAGGGGGCATTAACCCCCAGCTCAAGGCTCAGCCCCAGCCAGGTGGCACCTGCCCATGCAGCCCCAGCACTGCATCTGCAAAGCAGGAGCACCTCCACCTCTGGACCATCCATCCCTCCATTCGGGGACCCGCCAATGGCACAGCTTCTGTCTCCCCTGGACCACAGTGTGGGCTCGCTTCTCCTGCCCCATGGCTGCTGCTTGGATCTCGGGGCGCACGGAAGCTTAGCCTCCGTCTGCCCCATGATCGATCCAGGCCGCAGCCTCAGGGCCGGCTGGCTGCTCTGGCCCCGTGGCTGACGCCTGGATCCTGGGGCAGAGGTCTTCAGTCTGCCCTGCTGGGCCAAGGTCTGAGGCTTCTCCCGGGCTCCAGCCTCCACTGTCTTGGCTGGGCTAATTTGCATACAGTTGCTCTGATTGGCTGGTGGGTGTGGCTTAGGCGTCCCAAAGAAACGGTCAATTTCAATATTACACTTTTATTAGAGTAGATGTGTGCACATACTGTCTTCACTCCACGTTTCTTATGAAATTTATTAAGTGCTTTATATACTGTTACTACAAGTGGGGTTTTTAAAATTGTGAAGTACAATGTCAATAAACACTAAGCTTTCAAATTACAGCCTCCAAAGGGCTCTCCTCTCTTGGGATTTACTATCATTTCCCACAGCTCCCTTTAAAAGAATTTTGTGTCACTAAGAGCCAAGTGATGAAACAGAAAATGCATGTCTATTTTCAAAATGCTTTTGAAAGGTCAAGTAAGATAAATAAACTCAACAGATGGTCCACTGAAAATACTAACAGAACAAACAATCTTCTTGCAAAACTGATGAAAGAGAAAACAGCTGAAAATGCAACAACAAAAAAAGAAATTAACAGAAAAATTTAAACATCCAAGATGTTTAAAACTTATAAGAATACTCAAAGTTTAACCTGTCAATAAAGTGGAAATTTTGACAAAATAGAATATTATCTAAGAATTATAAATTTTAAAAATTGATACAAGAAGGGCAGAAAAACTTGAACTGATCACTAACAATAGAAGAAATGGGGACTGCCACCAAAGTCCTACCTCTGAAAAGACACCAGGTCAAGATGCTTTTAAACATGGGTTCTGTCAACACTTTCAGGGACTACATTACTTACAGAACATTGAGAAAGATGGAAAACTTTATAACATATTCTACAACTAACAACTATGAAACCAAATTAGTAAGAAATAGCAGAAGAAAAGGAAAAACTGTGGGCCAATCTTAATAATGAAATAACAGCAAAAATCCTAAATAGCCTGAGCAAAATGATACAGCAGCATTTTAATAGTTAAATGTACCATGATCACATAGATTGTATTCCAGGAATGCAGAGATAATTAAGACACACCATATCTTTTGACTTATAGCTAAATAATGAGTAAATCTTTAAATATTTTGTCCTTTTCTCCCTGAATAGTATCCTACTTTATTACTTTGTTCATCATCTCTGCCTAGAACGTTTCTTACTTTTCTTCTCCATCCCACAAACTTGTGCTTTTCTTTAAAGATGCAGTTGATATCACCTCTGGGTCTCTTTCTCTGATCCCTCCTCACCTGAGACCAAGAAGCTGCTATTCTTGTATTCATCCACAATACCCTGTATTTACCTCTATGGCAGCGCTTACCATACTGTTTAGTAATTGCTAGTTAACTTGTTTGTCTCCCGTACCAACCTGTGAGCTCTTGAGACACAGTCCATTTATTTTTCTGGAAGCCTGGCACATAAAATCTGGCAGACTCGATTGAGAAATAGACACAGAACCAGACTGAAGTAAAAATGTTAGCTAATCACATACTATAAAAGCTGTATAGGAGGACATGATTTTGATGTATGTCTAAACTGGACTTCCTCATATGCCACCTTAAAATTAAACTTCCCTATCGTGTTGCAGGCAAATTGGACAAACTCAGGCCTCCCTGGAAGACACAGCTTCTTACCACATGGCAGAGAACAGGCCAGCATTAACCTTGTCTGTAAAGAGCCAGAAGATGCTGAACCATGCGTTTCCCATTTCTTCTCCTAAAGGTACTAACAGTTAAGTCACCCTCCCAAAGGCGAGTGACGGGATGACGATAAAGGCCAGGACTATTATTCTAATGGAAGTTCTGCATGGAAACATGTAGGGGATACCCCTCTCTCCCCGCAACCTCCAGTAATAACGACCTAATTTACATTTTCCTTTAGGACTTGGCTGCCTAACACTTCAGTGAGAAATTTCAATTGCAGAAATTATATTTAGCCTAAGTGTTCTAATATTATTAGCAGGCCTTTGTTCTTTATAATTTCATTTGTATATGTCCTCAAATTTCTGTTGAAATAGGTAGGGTAAAATAGTGAGCAAAAGCACATAAAATTTTCTCACAAATTTATTTGTATTCTGTTATGTTCTCAGTGTACTGAAGATTGCTTTCCAGGCACTCTTAACAAGCTGAACTGCTCTTGTGTAGCCTCATGAGATCAAATAAGAAGGAATTGTCATCTCCATGTATTCCGGATCTCTTCAACATAATCACATGCTCTGCTAATAATGGCGGGCAGGGGAGGGCCTGCAAGAGGAAGAGAATGAGGATGTTCTTGAAATATGAGCACTGTATATTCACTTAGCATTTGCTAGGGTAGCTTTTTTTCTCTACTACCAATACAGCTAGTAGGTAAATAAATTCTGAGGATCTAATGCACAGCATAGTGATTATAGTCAACAATCCTGTATGATATACTTCAAAATTGCTAAGAGATTAGATCTTAAATATTCTCACTACAAAAAAGAAATGATAATTATGTGATGTGATAGAGGTGTTAGCTAAAACACCTCTATGGGGGTAATCATATTGCAGTATATCATGTATATATCAAAATCAACACATTATACACCTTAAACTTATACAGTGTTACATGTCAATTATATTGTAACTAGAGGCCCAATGCACAAAATTTGTGCAAAGGTTTGGCCCTCACAGCCCCAGCTTTGTCTGGGAGGACATCTGGAAGGTCATTTGGCTGTCTGGTCTAATTAGCATATTATGCTTTTATCATTATAGATAAAAATATATCATAATTTGTTTTCACCTGCTGATGGATATTTAAATTATTTCTAGTTTTGAGCTTTTCCAAATAAAGCTACTATAAATGTTAGTGTAGGAGTGAATGGCTAGGTCTTATGGTTTGTGTATGTATACTTTTTAATTAAGATACTAGGGGCCCGGTGCACAAAAATTTGTGCACTTGGAGGGGGCAGGGGTTCCTCATCCTGGCCTGTGCCCTCTCCCAGTCTGGGACCCTTCAGGGGATGTCCACCTGTTGGCATGCCTAGCCAGCCTGGATGAGGGGATGATGGCTGTTTGCAGACTGGCCAAGCCCCCCAGTGTGGACCCTCATCCCATTGGAGTGTGGCAAGCCTGGGTGTTGGGCTTAGGGCCGTTTTCAGGCTGCCCACAGTCCTTTCAGGTTTTGGGTCCCTATTGAGATATCTGGCCAGCCTGGGTGAGGGGTTGAGGGCCGTTTTCAGGC
This sequence comes from Murina feae, assembly GCA_004026665.1. Lineage (NCBI taxonomy): Eukaryota > Metazoa > Chordata > Mammalia > Chiroptera > Vespertilionidae > Murina > Murina feae. The sequence goes on from PVJC01012339.1 coordinate 21,709, forward strand.
TGCCCACAGCTCCCATTGACCCAATGTCCCAGCGAGGCTGGCTGGAATCAGGTTTCTGGGGTTTATTTATTTTCTATAATTGATACACTGTTGCTTTAAGCCGAGGTCTAGGCTGGTAATGAAGCCTCTTGTTTGCTTCAGCTCCATGGCTTCTATAATTGAAATAGTGTTGCCTTATTAGAGGCCCAGCCGGCCTAGGCAGGCAGTTGCAACAGAAGCCTCCTGCTTGTTCCAGCTTCATGGCTGAGGGCCTTCATCTTGGCTGGGTTAATTGGCATACATCCACTCTGATTGGCTGGTGGGCATAGCTTGTCTGGGGGCATGGCTTAGGTGTCTTGGGTGACAGTCAATTTGCATATTACTCTTTTATTAGATTAGATAATTGACATGTAACATTATATTACTTTCAGGTGTACAACATAATGACTCAGTGCTTGTATATATTGTGAAATAATTGCCTAAGTCTAATTAACATCTATCACCACACATAGTTACAATTTTTTCTTATAATGAGAACTTTTAATATCTACTCTTTTAGCAACTTTCAGGTGTATGATACAGTATTGATTTCAAAGAGGAAGGGAAAGGGAGAGAGACAGAAACATCAATGTTGAGAGAGAATCATTGATCAGCTGCCTCCTCCATTCCCCTCACTGGGGATCCAGCCCAAAACCTGGGCATGTGCCCTGACTGGGAATCCACCTGAGACCTCCTAGTTCACAGGTTGATGTTCAGCCACTGAGCCACACTGGCCGGACTACAATACAGTATTATTAATTATAGTCACCATTCTTAATTACATCCATGACTTATTTATTTCATAACTGGAAACTTGGAACTTTTGATACCTTCAACCATTTCATACATCCCACCTCCACCTAAACCCTTCCTCTGGCAACCACCAATCTGTTCTCTGTCTGACTTTGTTTTGTTTTTTAGATTCCTTATATAAGTGAAATAATACAGTATTTGTCTTTGTGTGACTTATTTAACTTAGCATAGTACCCTTAAGGTCAATTCATGTTTTTGCAAATTGTAAGATTTCTTTTTTTTATATAGCTAAGTAATATACTACATTTTCTTATTCATTCATTCATTGATGTACACTTAAGTTGTTTCCATGTCTTGGCTATCTATATCTATAAAAAACCCTACTGTGCAAATAGACTGAATGTCGGAACAACCCAACAACTGGTTGCTAATGACATGTGTTGACCACCAGGGGGCGTGCGTTGAACATGGCAGGCCTCAGCAGCAGGCGGCAGAGTGCGGAACATGGTGGGCTTTGGCCATAGCGGGATGGTGGAGCAGGTGAGCAAGGACGCCAGACCAAGGTGGGGTGCCAGTCGCTGTCATCGTGGCAAGCCTCTGGTGGTTACTGAAATTTCTTTGCTCCCGCACGCTGTGGTCCTACCTGCTGCTGACACCTGCTGCTGACACCTGCTGCCAGCACCTGGCACTGGTCCTGATCCCTTGGCACCATCAGCAGGTATGAGCGGCAGCTGCTGGCCCTGATTGCCCCTCAGGGCTGCTCCACCTTTCCCTGCTCCTGAGGGGCGATCGGGGCAGCAGCTGCCGCTCACACCTGCTGCCAGCACCAGCCCTGCTCGCACTGCAGCTGGCAGTGGAGCTGCCACTCATACTCAATGCCAGTGCCCAGCGCTGGTCCCAATTACTCGGCACCATCAGTGGGTGCGAGCTGCAGTTGCCAGTTCCACCTCCCCGTGCTTTGAGGGGCGATTGGGGCAGCAACTGCTGCTTGTACCCGCTGCTGGCGCTGACCCCAGTTGTTCTGCACCATCAGCATGTGGGAGTGGGACTGCTGGTAGACAGGAGAACGGGAGGCCAAGGCAGGAGGGGCCAGGCAGGGGGCGTGAAGGATGAGCTGAGACTCACCCCGTGCCCACCACAGCCTCGTGGCCCACAGTTCCTTCAAGCTGCACAAATTTGTGCACTGGGCCCCTAGTTGTAAATAATGCTTCAGTGAGCATGGGGTGCGTATATCTTTTCAAGAAGAAGATTAGACATAAATAAAAATTTTGACTTGCTGAGACATAATCTTTTATAGTTAAAAGAAATACTTCATTGACTACTAGAACTTTGGAGATGAGATTACAAATAAAGTAACCATATAAGTTATTGTCCAAATCTGAAACTTTTAAGAATGAAAGAATCAAATGAATCATCATTGTAGGGCAATAGGGACAAACTGAGTTTAGTCACCCTAATTATAAAATCACATTTTGTGTAAACATGCAGGATTTCACAAGTGGAGGAAGGAGTTCTGGAGAGTCTCTCTGTATTTACTGTCTCACTTTCATTGCCCTAAAGTTTCTCAATGACTCCTCCAGTGTCCCCAGCCACTTTTTCTCATTCTTGTACACTAGAATATGAGCAGAATTCAACATGGAAATAAAACACTCAAAGCGGTTTGACACATAGTGGAATTTCAGTGGCTATATGAACTTAGCAAAACAAGTGTACTTTGGGGGGAACTCCAAAGTGGCTACCAGGAAGGCTGTTGTAGAGGTACAATAGCTGAGTGAGAGCTAAGTCTGTATCTCCTATTTCCCTTTAAAGAAGGAACTTTATGCCCCCTTTCTAGTATATAAAAAGTCCACAGTGTTGGAATGTTAATTAGAAATTGAATGAAGTTTTATGCAGAGTAGCTTGTAGATCAGTAAAGTACCCTTGATTCTTACTTTAAATTAAGATCTAGTTGACATATAACATTGTGTATGTTTAAGGTGTGCACATATTGATTTGATATATTTACATATTGCAATATGATTATCACTCTAGTGTTAGCTAACACCTCTATCACGTCACATAATTACCATTTCTTCCCTGTGGTTGTGGAGGAAAGACTATTCCATGAAGTCACCATTGCCTGAGAGCTGCTGGACCTGCTGGCTAGATCAAGGGCAGAACAGACATTGCTTTCCTTAAATCCCCTCAGAGACCGTCTGACCCACCCCTCCCCAGTGCCCCAGAGCATGCTGATTTGTGTTTCTTCATTGAATTGGCTGTTGCCCCATTCAGGACAAGCATGGTAGGCATTTTCCCCTTATCTGGGGCGGGTACCCTATCTGTCCTATATATAACCTCCTAGCATCTGCCGAGCTGCATGGAGATATCCACGGTGTCTTACCCCTGCTCAGGACACGCCTCCTATGTCAGTTCCCTTAATAAACTCTTAATGTAGTGACAGAATTGTCAGCTTCTCTGGTCTCTCAGCCCCAGGAAATTTTCCCAACAGTGGTGAGGGTATTTGTGAATCTATCCTGTGTGGCAATCACATGGCTTTCATATCTCTCCCAAACAAAGAGAGAACAAGTCTTCCTTATTCATAAATTTGTGTATCTGTGCTGAATGCTTTAGATGTATAAGCCAAGTATGTCACAAGACATGGTCATGTCTCACTAAGCTTAAGGAAAGAAGGAAACCTGTGCGGCCAGCCCAGTGCCCTCTGGGGGCTTCAAGAAAATGTCAGTAACTTCACATCAGACAAAAAGGTCAGAGGGAGTAAATGGTACTCTCAAACAACTGCTGAAAACTGGCTTTTACAGTGGGAAACTGTGTCCTTTTCCATAAATAGGACAAATCCATCGTTTTAAGTTCTTGGTATGAATGAGATCGGGGGATGAAGTCATCTCCTAGTAGTATCTCCATATTGGTTCCAGACACATGAGAATCATTGTCAAAGAAAAGAGGGGCAGTCTTTTTTCTTTTTTTAAATATATTTTATTGATTTTTTTACAGAAAGGAAGGGAGAGTGATAGTTAGAAACATCGATGAGAGAGAAACATCGATCAGCTGCCTCCTGCACACTCCCTACTGGGGATGTGCCCACAACCAAGGTACATGCGCTTGACCGGAATCGAACCTGGGACCCTTGAGTCCACAGGCTGACGCTCTATCCACTGAGCCAAACTGGTTAGGGCAGGGGGCAGTCTTTTGAGAAACACTGTAATTAATAGCAATGACTTAAAGAAGATCCAACCTGGGACTTGCTGTGAATCAGGGACTATTCTGAATACTTTTCATATATTATCTAAGGAAAAACCTGGGCTTGGACTCATAAATTTCTTTCTTTTTTTAAAATTTTTATTTATTTTTTTATTGCTTAAAATATTACAAAGAGTAGCACATATGTCTCCTTTTTTTTCCCCCCCTTGACCTTCCTCTGGCCTCCCCTCCCCTCCCCCCCAGTCTTTTGTGTCCATTGGTTATGCTTATATGCATGCATAAAAGTCATTTGGTTGATCTCTTACCCCCCCGCCCCCGGCCCTAACCCTCCTGCCCGGTCTTCCTGCTATAGTTTGACAGTCTGTTTGATGCTGCTCTGCTTCTGTATCTATTTTTCTTTATCAGTTTATAAAGGTCTTTATTATCCATAAATGAGTGATGTTATGTGGTATTTTTCTTTCATTGATTGGCTTATTTCACTTAGCATAATGCTCTCCAGTTCCGAATGGTAAGAATTTCTTCTTTTTTACAGCAGCGTAGTATTCCATTGTGTAGATGTACCACAGTTTTCTAATCCATTTATCTATTGATGGGCACTTAGGCTGTTTCCAAATCTTAGCTATGGTAAATTGTGCTGCTATGAACATAGGGTTGCATATATCCTTTCTGACTGGTGTTTCGGGCTTCTTGGGATAAATCCCTAGGAGTGGGATCACTGGGTCAAATGGCAGTTCCATTTTTAAATTTTTGAGGAAACGCCATACTGTCTTCCATAGTGGTTGCACCTCTCATAAATTTCTGAGTCTGAGTTCTGGTTCTGTTACTTCATAGCTGTGTGGTCATAAGAAAGTGACTCTAAGCTCTCATATTAACTTCCTTCACATGTAAAATACTCTTAAGGTAGTTGTGGAAGCAGATGAGTTGAGTATGCACAGACACCAGCAGGTGCTGGCACAGAATGGTGCTTTTCCTTTGTTGGATCCCTTGTGAGCCTGCAGGGGACACAGATTGGGACCAACTGGACATTGTCTGAAGGCCAGGGAGTAGGTAGCTATTCGGATATCACATGATATGGGATATTCACATGAACGCTCGTTAATTTTAAGAAGACTGTGTGCCTCTTTCTGCTCAGGGAAAACAGTCCCTATTTCTGCAAACATGGAAGCAGAGAGTCTGGTAGGATTCACCAAAGCCAAAGAATAAGATGATGCATTTCCTTTCAGGGTCCTGAGATTTAAAATTGTGTTAAGATTGCATGAATGGAGAGGTATCTAAATGTCTGTACAACAAAGAAATGTTGATTTCTTATGAACTGGCATTGGTGAAAGAGAGTGACCCTTATCTGGTTTCCTTTTGTCAAAAACTTCTGATATGTGGTATTTGCATTTCCATCCGTACAATTACTGGTAAAGCAAGTAGATGGTTGATGTTCATAATTCTTAGTACTAAACGACTTACTAATTACAGTAGTCAACAACCGTAACCATTTTGGGAGTGAGGCTAGTCCTTATTACTAACCTCATTTTGCAAGTGAAGGAAGGAACATGAGCACAGAAAGACATATCCTAGTCAAAGCTACAGCTAGTTAAGGGCAAGAGTGAAGGTTAGAATTCAGGGAGCCCTGAATCTCAAATCACAATGCCTGTTCAACCTTTTTAACTTCTGTAGAGATTCAGAATGAGTCACCCCAATAAATGCCTCTGTGGTATGAAGATCATTTTGAGCTAAAGGCAACCAAGACCCAGCAGGCTCAAGAGAAAACTTCTACGCTGTTCTACCCCACCTCCACACACTCAACTAGAAGAATTGGAATCAGGAGCCTTGCCCATAATTAGAGGTTATCAGAGATAACTTTTTATGACCTTCGATAGGGCAGGGCAAACTTCTGTTCTTATTGTCCTGCAGTTACTCCTCCCCTCTGAAGCCCCAGGGTGATCCTTAGCTCAGAAGGTCATAAATACCTCATTTTCCCATTCTGCTTTCCAACCTCTCATGTATATGGTGTTCCTATATGTATATGCATGTAATTAAATTTGGTCATTTCCTCTTGTTAATCTGTCTCAGAGACAGACTATTAGACCAGCCGAAAGAACCTTGAAGATAGAGGAAAGTTTATTTTTCTCCATACCTTCAACAATTTTATGGTTCTTTTTCATAGCTATGCTTGTGGGATTCAGAGTGGGCTTTGTTATTGTTTCTTGGTTTATATAATAAGCAGACAAAAAATTATATTTGAATCTGTTTCACACACACACACATTTATTGAGAAAACCTTTTCCTAAGCAATGACTTTTCTGTCATATATGCTGTCAATGTAAGACATATTCAAATCCTATATAATAAAGAGGGAATATGCAAATTGACCGTCACTCTGGTCAATTTGCACACACAGCTGAGGCTAAGTTCCCATAAGGAGCCTTAAGGAGCAATCAGCAGGGACCTGAGGCTGCGCACCCACCCACCTTCTGCATGGGGCTTCACAGGGGACCTCAGGTCCAGGTTGTGCCTTCCACCCGCAGAGCTTGACAGGAGACCTCAGGCCATGCCCCCTGCCCTGGCCCCAGGCAAGGGGACCTGAGGCTGTGCCCCCACCCAGTGGGACTTGACGGGGGCCCTCAAGGTGTGCCCTCCACCCTGGTGCTGGGCCAGGGGACCTCAGGCCATGCCCCCAAACCCAGCACCAGGCCAGGGGACCTCAGGCTGTGCCCCCTGCCCCGGCACCAGGCTGGGGGATCACAGGCCACTCCTTCCGCCCAGCAGGGCTTGATGGGGGACCTCAGGCCATGCCCTCCTGCCCTGGCACCCAGGGGACCTGAGGCTGCACCCCTCCCCACCTGGCAGGGCTTGACAGGGTGAACCGGCCAGGTCTGGATCTAGCCCAATGAAGGGGGGCCAGCCAGGTTTGGGTCTCGAGAGATTTTGTGGTGCACGTGGGTGGTTGAAAACTTGACTCTGGGTTCCATGGTGCACCCCAGACTCTGACAGGAGGAAGATTTTCATATACATTTTACTAATTTTCTTTAATCTCTGATACTTTTATTATAGAGAAAGGGCAAATAGCAATATTAAAATATTTCCTCTAATTAATCCCCTTTTAATGTGCACGAATTTCGTGCACTGGGCCACTAGTCTATAGAGAATTTTTGTGAGTTTGAGCCAAACTGATGACAGTTGCCAGGAAGCAAAATCTCAAGGAATTGAGAAAATGCTCCAGAGAATGGCAATTTTGCACCTTATTTTGTACATTACAATAAAAAGAGAAGACGTTAAATTGGTTACATGAAATCCGTTGGTGATAGATTAAGGAGATGGGAGGAAGCAAAAAGGGTGATGAGGGGAGGAGCACCTGTGGAATAGGATAGAAGTAAAGCGATAGTCACATCTTTTGCATAGGTGGGTACAAGATAGTTAACCGTCAGCAGTGAACATGGTAACAATAACAATGAGGCTTTGTGGTCTCCCCTCTGGGTCATTAGTTATGCCCTAAGGGGTCTGGAAAAAGGGAGACTACCCTGACATTTCAAAGGTTTGTTATGGTAGACAACATACAGGCTTAATTAAGGTAAAGATTGACTTCTTTTTCAGGGAAGGTTCTAGTCTAGGACATGACTGCACACCATAAACTGCTTTTAGTTTAAGTTTTAATTTTAGACCATCCTATGTGGTTACTTTAGGTGTCTGAGTTTGTAAGGCCCCCATGCAGGCCTCCCCTGAGCCTGTCAGGTTTAGCATGTGGCCTCTTTTCACCCACAGTACTTTTGAATAATACAAGGGTAAGTACATTGTCCTGCTGAGTGCATGTGAGGGGACTTGCAGGCTGAGGTGCTGCACATATGGGTACCAGGAACACTTTAGGATTGTAAGGTGGTTCACTTACATGCTGTGTGTGCTACCCCGTTCCTAGCCTTTCAATTCAGCTAGCCCCTAGAGAGCACGTCAGAGTCGGTCACGGCGCCGATCTCAGTGCTGGTATTTGCCTAGGATCATGGCATCTGCCTAGCTGGGATCTCCCTCCTAGGATTCATGAGCATCATGTTCTTTTGGGTTCTCGGTTCCCTGAGCTTCCTATTATACTCTAGTTTGGAGGAACTATCTCAGGTCATCTCTGGCTGACTGATTTTATACCCCCAGAATTTTAGGTAACAGACTTTGTGATATAGCCAAGCTAACAGCTGTAAAGTATTTTTAGATATTGAAGATTGTTTTCCTTTTGACTCTTGAGTTTTCTTGAACAAGCTATTAAGTAGCAAATAACTTCCATAGGTACTGCCCTAGGGAAGGGCTTATACAGCCAAGAACACAAATTCTTGGCTTTGAATTCTAAAATAGGTTCTTGAAATTGGTAACTTTGTTAGTAGGCTTGCAGGCAGAGTCTTTTAAACTGGGCTGTTTGAAAGTGAAGTATTTTTAAGTTCAGAAGCTTAGCTTTGAAAATCAAGAGCCAAAAACCAAATATAAAATGTATACCATAATTATCAGACTTTGGAACAATATAGGAGGATGTAAGAGCAGTTTTCCTAGCCAAAAGGAAGTGAAATTCCCAGGACTTGGCGGGAGAAAGAGAATTGGAGAGGACATTAAAATAACTTGGTTTCATGGGTGCAGTTCTATCCTTTACACTTTTCAGGCAGAGTTCCAAGAGGGATATTGAAGATCTACATCAGCTATTCTGCTGAGATTTATGGGGCTCTCAGAGCAGGAGAGTCATCATCAAACCATCATCAAGGTGTTGCCTGGCACACCTGTGGTAAAGCTTTAGTCTCCAGCAGAGAGTCTATGAGCAGAGGAGGAACAAAGGCTAAAGCAGGTAACCAGGTAGATGGGCCTGAGGCAGCTTCTGGGAGTCCTGTACACCCCTGGGTGAGTGTATATGGGTCCATCAGAGGACATGGTTGGAAGCAAGATCTCAACAGACTGAGAAAAAGGCTTCCAAGAAATAACAGTTTGTAACTTCTGTGCATTTGGAATTAAAAAGGAAACTTAAGGAAGGCTACATGAAGGTAGGAGAAGGCAAGGTGGGATAAGATTACAAGAGAGTTCCTGAAATTATGTGCTCTTTTGAGGGAGGTCCTCCTTATGAAGGAGGAGTCTGAAAAGAGGCACTGATGTAAATGCACAGAAACAGCATACAGGGCTTGCTTAAGTTTAAGATGAGCCCTTTTGCCTGGCTGGCATGGCTAAGTGGTTGGACATCAACCTATGAACCAGGAGGTCATGGTTCGATTCCCGGTGAGGACACATGCCTGGGTTGCCAGCTCAATGCCCAGTGTGGGGCATGCAAGAGGCAGCAGTCAATAATTCTTTCTCATCATTAATGTTTCTATCTCTCTCTACCTCTCCCTTCCTGAAATAAATAAAAATATTTTTTTTAAAAAGGAGAGCTCTTTTGCTAAAGAAGTTCTAAAGTGTGGGCATGACTACTCATCATGACCTGCCCATTTAGGAATTTATGATCAGATCACCCTGTGAGCTTACTTTCCATGAAACCCATTTTTTTCATCCACATACTCAAGGGAGGAGATTAAAGGAGCCTTGAAGATCTGTGTAGTAGAATGATAAGAATTGTCATCAGAGCAAGGGCAGTATTTCTCTAGTTGTGGTGGACAAGTGACCAATGTTCAATATGTATTATTTGTTCAATCAAACTGAAAGGAAAATCATATCCTATAAAATAAAAGGCTAATATGCAAATAGACTGAATGGCAGAACAACCGGTCGCTATGATGTGTGATGACCACCAGGGGGCATGTGCAGAAATTGGCAGGCATCGGCCATGGCAGGATGGTGGAGCAGGTGAGCAGGGGCGCCAGACCAAGGCTGGGCGCTGGTTGCTGTCAACGGGGCAAGCCTCTGATATTAGTGAAAATTCTTTGCTCCTGCGTACCATAGTCCCACCTGGCCCTTGCACCTGCTGCTGGCACCAGCCCCACTCACACCCACTGCTGGCGCCTCCGCTTGCACCCATTGCCAGTGCCCAGCACTGGTCCCGATTGCTTGGCACCATCAGTGGGGGTGAGGAGTGGCTGCTGGTCCCAGTTGCCCCTCAGAGCTTCTCCACCTCCCCCTGCACCTGAGGAGAGATCAGGGCTGGCAGCCACCTCTCACACCTGCTTCTGGCACTGGCCCCACTTGCACCCGCAGCTGGCACTGGAGCTGCAGCCAGCTCCGGAGCCGCTGCTCACATCTGCTGCCAGTGCCTGGCACTGGTCCCAATCGCTCTGTGCTGTCAGTGGATATGAGCGGAGGCTGCCAGCCCTGATTGCCCCTGAGGGTTTCTCCACCTCCCCCTGCTCCTGAGGGGTGATCAGGGTGGCAGGTGTTGCTCGCACCACTGACTATGCCAGCCCCACACACACCTGCTGCTGGCACTGGCCCTAATTACTCTGAGCCTTCAGCAGGTGCAAGCAGGCTGGCACCATCAGCATGTGGGAGTGGCTGCGGCAGGAATGTGGCTGCTGGCGGACAGGAGACTGGGGCCACAGCAGGAGGGGCTGCGTGGGGGCACGGAGAATAGGCTGAGACCTGCTCCTGTGCCTACTGCAACCTCGGGGCCCACAGTTCCTTTCAAGGTGCACGAATTCACGCTCGGCCCCGAGTATTTTTTAATCATGTTCACAGCAGCATTGTTCACAATAGCCAAAAGGTGGAAACAACCTAACTATTCATCCACAAATGAATAGGTACTTTAAGTAAAACGTGGCTTATTTATATGACAGACCCAGAAAAGCATTGAAATCAGATGTAGCAACACCATGGCTGGCATCAGGACCAGATTTAATGATCAGCCACCCCCTACCCTAGTGCCAACCAATCAGTGGAAAACATGACCTTAACTCATCATGTCACCATGATTAATGATTTCCCCCCTGAATAATTCATTCCCTGGAAGCCATCAGGAGCCAGGTCTTTGAGCATTAGCTCACCAGTGACTCCAGGTGTGGACCACTTCTGTAATAAATTCTGACTCTTTGATGCAAGCTCCTGTTTGTGTCCTGTAGGCCTTTGATGAATGCAGGCAAATGGATCCCTTTTATCTGGGATGATGAAAAAGTCATGGAAATGGATGGTGGTGATAGTCGTACACCAATGTGACTATGAACACAAGTGCCACTGAATTATACACTTAAAAATGGTTTAAATGGACATTTTTATGTGATGATATTTATCGTAATTTTTTTAAATCAAGGGGGGAACATTCCCATGTCCACAGTAAGAAGACATAAATGACTGAAAGGCCAGCGCACCTGGAGAGGTGACGACGAGGAGGCTATCGAGTGACTTTAATGACTGGTGACCCAAGGGCACACACACAGTTCAGCATGGTCAAGGTGGAAACAGGCAACCAAAACAAGAGGAATGAACTGTTCCTTTCAGCAGAAGTCACCTAGGTGGTTTGCAAATGGCATTTCCCATCAGGAAGAATCTATGCAGCCTGAACAAATTATTAAGAGTATATTGTTTGAGAGGAGCCATAGCTCCATGGGGTTTCTGAGATTTTTTTTTTTTTTGTATTAGCTTTGACACAGGAGTTTTTTGGTTCTACCATTGTTAATAACATTCTCACATAAGCTAACGTTGAGGTCAGTGAATATTGGGTCCTGTGTGTTTTAAGTGGCATATATAAACTTGTTTCCCTGCCAAGGGGCAGCAGTCAACAAATCATTAGGATTTATAACTGCATGCTCAGAAAACTTACTGCAGAGATTTTCATCAGGGTTTTTGTGTTCAGTCAGAATACTTCTCTTCTCCACAGATAAAACTTCCCATAAAGAATAAGTATCTCTTTGAGGGGAATTGGAAGGCTAGATGACAGGTATGAGGAAGACTTACTTTTCTCTGTACCTCTCAAATTTGGGGCATGGATTTTCTTTTTTATTCAAAGAATCTAGGGAAACCCACCAGCTTTAATCTCTAAATCTTAAGTTGATAACATGACTAAAGTTAAAGGCTCTCTTTAGGGGCTTCCGGAACCTGAACCCAAAGATCCTGTTCACGGTGTTACAGAGAAGGCACCCAATAAATATTTGCTGACATTGGTGTTGTCAGTGTTGATAATGATTATGATAGTGCCAATGATGAGATGAGCAAGAAGAACTCTTTTTGTCAGTCCACAAGCCAAAGCACTGCAGCTTTGTGAGGAGTCCACACTGATTTCTGCAGAATGGCATGTCAACAATGCAATTGCCCATTTCCCTCAGGGTTGGGCACTACCCTTGACATGACGTCTACTTGCTATAAAGAGTCTATCTCCTGTACTTTCTCAGCATATTATCCTGCCCCCAAAGGGGGTTTCCAGCTCTCTCATCTCAGGTCTGGCAGCACTGACTAGGAATGCCCTCCACTCAGTGGTTGATGCCGTGGTTGAGAGTGACCCATGCACTTGGGAGGAACCTAGCCTTCAGGAAGCCATAAGTGCTCACTATTTGAGCAAAGCATCATGCATAGAAAGCATATTATTAAGTGGTGTGTTCTTATCTGTTGGGTGCCAAACACATCCACTAAAGCATTGTCTGGCAATTACACACCTGCAGACTGGAGGTGGGAGGAGAGACATATAGAGATCATTGCCACCTAGACATGCAGTTTAGCGCCTTTAATCATGCATCAGCTGTCTGAATACATATGGCCCACGGCCGATCCTGGTCGTCTATCCTTCATCATCACATTGACATGATCTTTGTCTAGAGGGTTCTCCATCCCTTCTTCTCTTCCTTCTTCCCTTTTCCTTTCCTTATCTCACAAGACATCCTTTGAACTATATGTACCACACACTGCTTTAATAAAAAAGGTACTAAGAATCATGTCGCCTTCAAGTTTAGGAAAGTCTGAAAGACCCCAACATCAGGAGGGAAGTGGGTTTATGTCAAACTCTGACTCAGGGATAAGTGGAACAAACGCCAATTAAAATTGAGCCATTCCCACCAGGGTTGCATCTGCCTGAGTAACGCCGGCTCCTACACCCACACCTGATTTGGTTGATAAGATTCTGTGGGCAATTATAAGTACAATGGTTAGAAGTATCAGGGCTCTTTGAAGGAGGAACAGAAGGGGCCACTGCATAGCATGGTTGTGCAAGTTGGGCTATGCAAAGGAGTGCCTCCTGGAGGTGAGTCAGGGCAAAAATCTGACCATGCACGCGGCTGCCATGGCTCAGTGGTTGAGCATCGACGCATGAATCAGGAGGTCACAGTTCAGTTCCGGTCAGGGCACATGCCCTAGTTGTGGGCTTGCTCCCCAGTAGGGGGAGTGTAGAAGGCAGCTGATCCATGATTCTCATCATTGATGTTTCTGCCCCCCTTCCTTCCACTCTGAAATGTATAAAAATATATATAGATTTTAAAATCTGGCCCATGCTCTGTTCACTAGGCCAGAGGGGTTATGAGTGCAGAGGACAGGCACCTTTTTCTCACTCCCACAAAGGTACTGTATGTTTTAAGAAGCAGGTCTGTGTTCTCTGATTGTAATTTCTGATGGGAAGGTCAGGGAGTTATAAATCAGAGTCGGAACACAGGTCGGTGTGGAGAGGCGCAGCCTTCAGAGTGGACATCACCCATCCACATGAGGTCCCCTGCGTTGAAGCAGCCCAGGCTAGGGTTTCTCTGAAGATCCTAACACATTTCTAATTTAGGATTCAGACGTCATAATGGGTCTTCTGGTTTCTAGTCACTCTTATTCTGTTGATGTTTAACTTCCAAATAAATACTCGCCTGAACATAACTATATTATCTTCATCCTCACTGACATTTTTATATGGGAGACTTCTAGAGAATCCCCAGAAATATGCAATTGAACTTGAACACGGAGGAATGAAGGAGATGTGGCTTAGAACTGCCAATTTCTCAGGGCCCTCATTGTCACCTAAAAAACCTGCCTGGGAGAAAGATCCAGGTTTCAATTGTAGCTTTCATCCTAACTCTATGCCTGTCCTTGAGTAAGTCCTTACCTCGCTTTGGACTTCAGTCTTTTGGCCTGTACAATGCAAGGATTGGGTCATTATTGTTCTGTCAGGCTGTGGTTATACTCACTTTGGCTTCCAGAGATTAGAAGCATAAAAGCGACTTGGCAGCAAGCCTTGGTTGGTGGCCTTGTAGAGCCTGCATCTAGGACAGGAGGGAAAAATACAGTTGGGAGGCTCAGAGCCCTGTGCCTCTCTCCCTATTCAGTTCATGCCAAGTGAATCAAGGATATAATTGTCCTTGACATAATAAACATTGCTGTACTCACTTCATCTCAGCTTCTCCTGGTGTTCATTAAGCCCTGGTGGAAGTTGCCAGCCCTCCCACCCGTACATGAGTATGCAGGATGCTACAGTGAAAAAACAAACCCAGGAACTTTGAAGTCAATGTCCCACCCCTATTAGTTATGTGATTGATTTCCCGGTTTCCTAATCTGTAAAGTGGAGATAATGCGTATGTAATGGAGTTGCTATGAGGATTAAATGAGATTTTATCTAAAAAGCTCATAGTGTAGGACCTGGCAGACACAGTATAACTTCCTTTCCTCTTCTTCCCCTCTACCCTTCCCGCCCCCACAAGTGCACACATGTCAGTAGAGACTATTACAATTGTGCACCCTGGAGGAGTGGACTGACTGCCTAATGACACAAGTTCAAGCATTGAGACAAGTACATACTTGACTATCTGTGGCTTGAAATTGCATCCCTGCTATTGTTTCATTATGAGTTTCATCTGAAGAGATGTCTCATTAGAATGATAAAAACATGTATTTTCCTCTCTGAAGTGATGGATGCCTCCAGCTATGCTGGATGTGTTAATACTGCGCGCGCGCGCGCGCGCGTGTGTGTGTGTGTGTGTGTGTGTGTGTGTGTGTGTGAGAGAGGTTAGCAGCCAGTGGGGCCAATTGAATGGCATTGGGAAGTTCCCTTAAGGTTCAACCTCACTGCTCCCTAAGTTGACTGTCTTTCACCATCATCCATGATTTGAAGGCCCATTGTGTTGTCCCTGATACCTAGCCACTGCTTGAAGAATTTTACCTCCTCACTTAGGCAGCCCACACTACCTGTAGAGAGTTCTCTTTTAATGAAATGCACAATCTGCAACAACCACATACTGTTCCTACCTGTGTAAAACAAGCAAGTTAGTATAATGTACTGGTCAAGAGCAAGAGCTCCATATTTGATTTTGAAGACTGACGTTTACTTACTGGCTTTGTGATATTAGGTATAAACTCCAGTTCCTTATATAAGAAATGGGGATAAAGGGGCCCACCTGATCAGGTTGTTAAGATGATTAAATGAGCCACTATATATAAAGTGTCTGATACATAAGTTCTCGTAAATGTTTATTATTATTAACGATGATGGTATCTTCTCGACATGATAAATTGTCATATCCTAGAACAAAGCTGAGAATGGCTCAGTTAACTGCAGGGCAGGTGAGGAGGAGCCAGTACCTAGAACTAGAACAAATCAATTGTTTCAGAGATATACCCAGCGGCATGTCCCAGAAACCTTGAGCCAGACAATTGTAACAGGAAGGAAAGACCATAGACAGCAGATGGAAGATATTTAATGTGATATTGAAGATATTCTGCTTATTGCTCTCCTGCCTGATCATGTAAGAGCTCAAGTCCCTCTCTCTGCCAGGTGGGACACCTAAGCTCAGTAAGATCAGAATGGCTGTGAATTCCTGATCACCAGTCATCTTTGCATTGTTGGTTTGGTGGTCAGGACCTGACCATCCCCTGGACCTTCTAGACCATGGCCTTTACTTCAATCTGCTGCTGTGAACAGTATACACAACTTGTGCCAGAGACCAAATACTTGGACTACCTGATTGACAGAATTTGGGCGGGGGGGGGGGGGGGGGGGGGGGCGGAGGGGAGGAAGCAAAACAGTTGCTCTTGGCTCTAACCTCATGCCTAAATTCTAACAGAGTGCTTGCTTTTGGTGCTGAAGGTCTGAGTACTTAGAAAGGACACAGTGGAGAATCTATTGGTAAGGGTTCCTCTGGCTTTTGGTTAACCCTGCCATGGAAAGAAAAAAAGGGAGAGAGGAAGGGAGGAAGGGAAGGAAAGGAAAACACACACCTTCATCAGAATCTAAGAGGATGCCTGAAAGGCAGCATTGTATAATGTCTCATACTATCTGAATACTTTAGTTTCTGTACTTGAAGACATTAATATTTAGAAGTGCAGAGAATGAGAGATAAATAAAAACTGGATTGGTGGGGAAAAGTTCTGGAGGAAGTGGTCCACATATTCTTCCACCTCTTCCAAGACCAGGTTCCCACTTTCCCCTCACTCCCACCCCTGAACCATGATAACTAAAGTCCTCTGCATCTATGACCTCTTCTGTCATAAGTGACACAGGTTCTCCCCTAGGGACACTACTTCCTCTACTGCCTTTCCATACTCCATCCTCCACCCTCCACAAGGCTCAGCAGAAAGAGCAGCATCCTTATATCCCAATGTAACTTAGACTATTACTATTAAAAAATTTTTTCTCTGTTGAATTTTAGGCCACTAGTTGTACTAGCTCCCTTCATTGACTCAAACTACTATCCCCTGGTCACATCCCCACATTTTCCTCCAGTCCCCAAATCACCATGCATGACCACAGGACCCATCTGGGTGATCTCTCCAGCGACTTCTTGACCATCCAGTCCCATGACCACCATGTAACTAGTCAGCCCCATTTATAGACAAGTCTTGGATCTTGTCAACTGCTCCAAACTACTCCACCTCCACAACCTTAAACTCTAGTACCCTACTTCTGGCTTTAATCTTCCATTTCTCTCATTTTTGCTCCTTCTAGACCATTTTCTTCCAGCCTATTTGTCTCTCCCAATCCAACATAAATTCTTAGCTCTTCCTACCAATTACTGTGTTGACAAAACTATCTGTTCTTTTGTCCCCTTAACCTTTTATCTAACCCACCTGGAAAAATAGATGGGCCTTCCATGATACATCACTGGTCCACTCTCTCTTCTATTCCCCATAACAATTGTTTAAAACTTCTCTGTTTTCTTCAAATTCTCTGCCCTTTCTGTGACCCACCTTATCTCTTCACTCATTTAATACCTTAGAGAGAAAATAAAAGGTATTAAAAAGTACCTTTAGCTCTAACCGGTTTGGCTCAGTGGACAGAGTGTCGGCCTGCGGACTGAAGGGTCCCAGGTTTGATTCTAGTCAAGGGCATGTACCTTGGTTGTGGGCACATCCTAGTCGGGGGTGTGCAGGAGGCAGCTGATCAATGTTTCTCTCTCATCAATGTTTCTAACTCTCTATCCCTCTCCCTTCCTCTCTGTAAAAAATCAATAAAATATATTAAAAATAAAATAAAAAAATAAAAAGTACCTTAAATTTCTGTTCCTCATCTCCATTATGTAAAATTACCTTCATCAGCCCATCTCCTTCCTCTTTCCTCTGGTCTAAAGCACATTCTCTGATCTAAAGCTGTGTTCTGAATCTTGTCCCTCTGGGCCTCCTCCTGCACTGTACTCTATCAGTTAACTCTCTGGTATTAATCTTCCCCTTTCCACCTGGATCTCAGAAGCTTCTGTACCAGGTAGGTCCCTGTTCACTAGGCCTTTGCCTTACTTGGGAAATACCTTCTTTGAGCATTTCTTCAAGGGCACCACTGAGGGAAATAAAAAAGGCAGAAAAGGGGAAGTCTTTTTTTAGGAATAAGATTAGAAATTAGAACTTCAGTTTTTAAAATACAGGGTTTAATGGTCCATTCCAGTAGAAATGTAAAGTAGGAGGTTTGGAGATGCAGACATGTATCTTTAGGAAAGAGCAATCGTAGACATCCAAGTTCTTCTTTAATCTGACACATCAAAGGCCTATGACTATATATTAACTTGGATGGGGCAGGGGTAACCCTGAGTATTTCTTTTCCTAGTGCCTTTAAGTCTGGGCATATTAACACTTTTAATTTAAATGTATTTCAGTGATATTGAAAACCCAGATGCTATAACTCTGAATTTCATCTCAACGACCAGAAAAAATTCTCTAGTCTGTGACTGAGTAAGAAATGACTGTATCACTCTGGGTCTTTACTAGGAATTCTTATATTTTGGTGTAACTAAAAAAACCACGTAAGGACAATGTGCAGCCATGTTTATCAAAAGAAAGGCTCCCATAGTCAAAGGGGATTAGGCTGCAGATATTTCAACCTCCCCTTTTGAGTTCTAC
>PVJC01012340.1:0-39807 GCA_004026665.1 Murina feae
GCCAAGGGCCGAAAACAGTATCGCTTTCACTCCTGCTGCAACGGACGCTGCCTAAACGTTTACTCAGGTCCGTGAGTGGCGGCCGCCATGTTGGCTGGGCTAATTTGCATACAGCCGCTCTGATTGGCTGGTGGGCGTGGCTTACCCTGTCTCGGAGAAACGGTTAATTTTACTATTTCGCTTTTATTAGTTTAGATAAACTAGGGGCCCAGTACACGAATTCGTGCACCTTGAAAGGAACTGTGGACCACAAGGCTGCGGGGGGCACAGGGGTGGGTCTCAGCTCATCCTCCAGTGCCCCAGCCTGGTCCCTCCTGCTGTGGCCCCAGTACCCTGTCTGCTGGCAGCCCTGCTCCCTCTGCTGTGGCTCCCATGTGCTGATGGAGCTGGCCCAGCTCCCACCCACTAACAGCGTGGAGCTATTGGGGCCAGCACCAGCAGTGGGTGTGAGTGGGCCGGTGCCATCAGCGGGTGCGAGCAGGGTCATTGCTGGCAGTGGGTGAGAGTGGTGGCTACTGGCCCCGATCACCCTCAGAAGCAGGGGGAGGTGGAGATCGGGGCCCGCAGCTGCCACTCGTACCCGCTGATGGTGCCGAGCAACGGGGGCCCTGGTTCCGGCAGCAGGTGTGAGCACCAGGCGAGACCGAAGTGCACAGGAGCAAAGAATTTTCAGTAACCACCAGAGGCTCGCCCTGATGACAGCGACCAGTGCCCTCGCTCACCTGCTCCACCAACCCACTGCAGCCGATGCTCGCCATGTTCCGTGTGCGCCCCTGGTGGTCAGTGCACATCAGAGCGACCCATTGTTTGGTTGTTCCCATTTGGTCTATTTGCATATTAGGGTTATATTATATATATAGATATTTTTATGTGAAAAACAGATTTTGCTCTCAGGATTTTTAGATGAGATTTGATGTGTATAAGTTATGGATGGTTACTCTGGGCTTTCACCCCAAGCCCTTCTTTCTGTTATTATTGACTCAGAGGTAGTGCAGTCAGGTAGGTTTTGCTTTTGGCTAGAGCTGTACTATGGGCTTCATTCTCCTCTGTGCAGACTTGTGCCCTTGGCAAGTTCTGATGTCTCAGTGTCCTCATCCATCAAAAGTCATCTAGAAAGAAGTGTTTGTCAGGTTTGAGAAGAGTGGGCAGTAGTAGCTGGGTGCTTGGGAAAGTCAACTGGGAAGAGGAATGAGCTTGAAATTAAACCTGGAAACAGCAAAGGGATGAGATTGGGGCTGAGCCCAGTGTTAAGTATATGATAACCAATTTCATTCTTGGTTTGCTGGACTAAAAAGAAAGATGAGAAAGGAGATATATGCCCAGTTCCATGAAGAGAGGACTTGAGTGAATAGTTTGAATGTAATGCGGAAAATAAGGGAGAGTCACAAATGCATCCCTTGGGTCTTGTGGTTCTAGAAGGCATTCAATCAGCAGGCAATATAAGTTCCATCTTGCAGACCAGGGAAAAGATGTCCTTCAGAATTGAAATATACCTAAATCCAGAGAGAAGAGCCTTTAGTGAAGCAAGTTTTTGCCGTTAAGTCTGTGCGCTGAAGAAATCTGCAAGAGATATTTAAATTTGTTCCCCCTTCTACCTCACTGGTTAAAAATACCACACCGTCGGAATAATTTATTTCCATAAGAGAAGCTATGGCATCACAAGGGCTGCATTATGATGCCATCACAGGATCTCTTAGGCACCTGTTCAAGAGAAACAGCCTCTCGCTTTGAATACAAATATCCCTGCCAATGAAGAACAGTGGCAGGCAGGAGGAGAGGGCCATTCCGGGAAGATAAATGGGCAGACGGAGGGCCAAATCCTACGCGGAGATGCTGAGTATTCCATGAGGTATTCAGCCAAAAGCTGTCTCTTAGTGTTTCAATAGTGATAAATGACAAAGCTGGGGTAAAAATAAACCTACTTCCAGTGTGGTTTCTGGCTGGTTCAGTGAGAAACAGTGTTGTTAACCTTGAGGGGAACGCGGAGCTGACTGGGATTTGGAAGCTGGGCCTCTCCAGGGAGGAGAGTAAGTGGGGAGCCAGAGGAGCTCCAGAGTCACGCAGACCCCAGTTCCTCACACTCCACCCTTTGCTGTCCTGTGTATATTTAATTAGGAGAAAGTGCGCTGAGCCGGCTTCGCCAAGAGTTCACAAGTCTGAGTAAGGGCGGCGAATGGATGAAGACATGACAGACAAAGAGAATAAGCTGGGCCTAGGTGGATCTCCTGTGCCTGGCTGAGGCCAAAGAGGGAGATCCAGAGGCAAGCTGAGCCTTTATTTTATAACCAGAGGTAAACAGGGTAGTGCTCACCATAGTTACAATGGTCTTGTGAGTTTCACTTGTTTTGGCAGCACTTGCTGCATCTCCCTCAGCCCATTAGCTACCCAGATAAGGTCTAGGGAGCATCATAAGGTCAAGTCTCATTATGCAAAGAGAGCTGTGCCCTCTAAGCTGGGACTTGTTTGTGGCTTTGCCAACAGGTCAGTCCCAGGCTTAACCCTATAGACGCTCCCTACAAGAAAGGCTCTTCTTGAGGCTGGTAGTGAAACATCTTTCCTATTGTGTCAACCTAAGGCCCGTGGTTACATTAGATGGAGGACCTACATTTTGTCATAGTGTAGTCAATACCCCCAACTCCTACACAGTTTGTCCATCTGGGGTACAGATTCCACGGACGCCACAATCTGTGAACCCTGGAAAGAGCAGCTGGACCAGCAACGCCGAGGAGCCCTGAACTGAATTTTTTGCCCGGTAACTTGAGTGGATGCTTTGCCCACAGGTTTCCTCTGTTTTTAGAAAACACTTGGCAAGAAACAGAAGGACCACGGTGGCTTCCAGAGGCACTTTGTCAACTTGAAGGAGCATATCCTTAAAAAAAATTAAGCAGCAAGCCACTTGCTTTCGTAAAATATTGGTCTCCACTTGTACGCATCTGACTTAAATACAAAAACTGTATGTTTCTGGTGACAGGTTTTCGTGTTGGTTTGGAAGAGTCCCTACTCACAGCATGAAGGGGTCATGCATGAGCAGGATCTGGCTCTTTCTTTGATAGGTTTTCCTTCAGCTAGGAAACCCCTGCTGGAAACGAGAATCTGTAACAGTCCAAGATTAGTATAAAATGCATCAATTCGGAGGAAGTCTTGTGGGTGGGTGTGTTTTAGGTAGGGTATTTTTTTCTTTTTAAATCCGTCGTCTTATAATCTAAGCAAAAAACCCCAAAGAGCCAGATGTAACAGCTATTATAAAAAAGAGACATTCTATTAATACCCATGTTTATTGACTGCTTTTCTCCTAAGTCCATAGTGCTTTGCGCATGTTATCTCATCTATCCCCATATGTTGTCCTCATTTGAAGAGAAAGGACTGGAAAATGCCTGAAGTCAGGGAGTGTGGGAGACAGCAGATGAGACCTGGATTCTTTTTTTTTTTTTTTTTTTTTGAACAGCACCTTGCTCCGGTTCCAGCACCAATATTGGAACACAGAGAGATGCTTTACACCCAAGTTGTATTTTAAAAATCCTCTCTATCGCCCCCACTTTTGCTATAGCCCTAAAGCAAAAGCCTAAACATGGAAACAGCTCACACCAGACCCACTGACAAACCCAATTACTTGTTGGCTTGTTTCCTGTGCCAGGCTGTTTGCAAAGTCACTTTTGCATGGTGTACCCACCTGCTCACCAATAATGTGATTCCAGGCCTCAGCTCCATTGGACTGGAGTTAGCACTCAGGGAACCGCCCCTGACTGTCTCTGAGACTGATGCCTGCAGAGATGCCCAAGTAGTAAGAGAGCATTTCAGAAAGCTGGGTAATTAGTTTGTCTTTGGCACATCCTTCAGACTTCACCCCAGGCTTAAAGATTCCTTAATGAATAGAAGTTGAAATCTATTGCTAGCTTCAAAAGTAGGAATGTTGGAAGTGATACTGCAATTTTCTCTGGAGCTCCTTGTCTGGATTCCTTCAAGGTGTACAGTGTTCTGTTCTGGTAAGGCTGTGCCCCACCAGGATTCGAGAGGCAACCAGAAGCCCATTCAATTTCTGTAGGTGACAGAGCCATTTTGGAAATTCCAGGGTGGGAGGGAAGTGTGGCAATGATTTAATCCTGCTTGTCACACTTGCTGAGGCACTTAAAATTTTTATTCTTGGGCTCAAAGGAAGGACAGTCAAGGGCTTATGAAAACAGATTCTTCAGGTTTCCTCCAGGCCATCTGTCTTCCCCTCTCTGCTTACTGAACTCTAACTGTCCTACCCTCCACCCCCCATAACACCACTTCTGATCAGGTCTCCTTCTGTGGTACCTCTGTGGTGGTCATCAGTGCTCTTTGCAAAATAGATTTGGCTTTCCCCCTTCGGGACACATCAGATTGCACTTCCTGGTCCCCTGTGGTTGGGTGAGGCTGTCACTAGCTCTGGACAATAACTTGTGAGTGGAAGTAATGTGTGCCCCTTCCAGGGCAGAGAAATTAACTGCTGGTGCAAGACCTGCTGGATTTCCCTCCCCGAAGTGACCAGCAAAGTTCAAGATGGTGGCTGCTCTGCCAGCAGGTGGGCATGAGAAGCAAACCACTGAGATTGGGCCCCCTTACCCTACTATCCTGATGGATACAGCTTTCTTTAATTGTTGTCCCTTCATCCATGCTGTTCCTTGAACCACGTCCAGCACAGCTAGTGGTGAACCTGAGAAGGGGTGGTGAAGGATTAAAGAAAACAGACAAGAGAATATAGTTAGGACCAGGTGGATCACTGTGCCTGGATGAGGACACAGTGACACAGTCTGTAAGCTGAATCTTTATTTTATAGTCAGATCACACAAAGCAAAACAAGGACAAGATGTTTACAATGTTCATGTGAATTTCAAATCTGTTGTTGCCATTCTCTGAACTCTATTAAGCCTTATTTAGGCAGCACTTGCTGCACCCCCTGCAGCCCACATTCCTTACCTAGCTAGGATTGCAGGATCCGACTATAAGGTCAAGCTTACAACCATAGCCTTTTGGCTATAATTGTGTTGGGAGGGCTTTGCCCTCCAAGCTGGGTCTTGTAAGTGGCTTTGCCACAAGTCAGTCCAAGGCTTGATCTTGTCTAAATGCTGTAGCCACTCTCCACATTTCCTTCTGCTTGAAATTTGTACCCTCCTTTCTCTGCTTGATAAATTCTAACAGATCCTTCCAGATGTAGTTCAAAAGTTCTCTTTTCTGTGAAGCCTCTTAGGACACCTCCGGGAAGTTGGACCCTCTCTAATCTGTGCTTCCTGATCACCCTCTGTGCAAAATTCCACTTTAGCCTTCGTCACACTTTATTCTCTCTGTTTATACATCTGTCTTCATCTCTTAGACTCTGAACATCTTGAGAGCAGGTACGGTGCTTCATTCATTTTTCTCTCTCCAAAGTGTCCATTTCAAACAGAGAAACTCAGGCACTTGTATGGGTGATGGACATAGTGAAGGTCAGCCCACTAGTGTTACAGCTCAGTGTCCCACTGTCCCCACATATACCAGAACTAGTAATTTACCAAATGTTGGAAGACATTTCTTAAAATTGATTTCTTGCTTCAACACTATTTAAGTAGCTGTTATAGTTTTTTATAAAAAGGTTTTTTTTTTTTTTTTTTTTTTTTTTTTTTTTTTTTTTTTTTTTTTTTTTTTTTAGAGAATGGGATTTGGAGACAATCACACTTCATGGGCAATTTTTTGAGGTCATTGTGGCTGGTTGCTTAGGCCTGGCTCTATTTATATGAAATACCATATTTATTGACTCAGTGCCCTCAATTTTTGTGTGAATGTGTTTATATGTATCATCAAATGTACCTCCCCCAGTTGTTTGGAATGTACCATTAAGTTAAAGTATATTGAAATTCTATTTCAATATCTGTTATAGGTCCTGTTCTGGGTAAAAAATCAGGGGTGGTCCCATTTTTGTTTAGGCCTAGTTCCCCATATAAGAGGCAGCATATTTACTGTTTTTAGTGTCCTTACTTCTATGAATGCACCTGTGTATATTGCCAAGTGTACGACGAGTTAAGAATAGACTCTTAATTCTAACATGAACTGACAAAATTGTGTTTCACTGTCAGTTATAGAAGAAGTAAAATCTGGATGTGAGAATGTCGAGAAAGGCCCCACACTTGTTTCAGGTTTAAGGTAGGAAGGTAAAGGCTAATGTCCACTAGATAACTATCCGATGGAAGATAAACTAAAAGAGCCCAACTCTCACCTCCAAAAAGGTACATTTGTGGGTTTAGCAGTCATTTGATTCTCCTGTTTTGGTTTTTAAAATCTCAATTCTCCTCTTTTTATTTATTTAGGGTGGTGGGCACACAGTGCACATACGGATCATGTATCATAGAAATCTACACGTGAAACCTATACAATCGCATTAACCAGTGTTATTCCAATAAATAAAATAAAATAACTAAAAAGAAGATTATTTTGACATTGTGATGGACATCTATTGTGTTTGCCTGCTCACAATCCACTTCTCCTCCTCGTAATAGCTTCTCAGGGTTTATCTGATGACTCAGAGTAACACTCTGCCAGAGGATTATAGTGCGCTAGCTAAGAGCAGGACTCTGGAGCCAGGCTGCTTGGCTTTACTCACTCATGCTGTGTGACCAGGGGTGTGTGACTTAATCTTTCCAAATCTTGGTCTCCTTTTCCTTAAAATGGAAATAATGATATTATCTACTTCATAGAATTGATGTGAGGATTAATTTTAAAAAAGCACTTAGAACAATGCCTAATAAGTGTTAGCTTTTATTATAAAATTTTTACATGACAATTTGACTTTCTTAGGGATGTTATAAACATATCTTCTCTCATTGACTGTGGCTATAGAAGTCTGTAACAACAGGTTGATCTATTTTTTTGACTCAATACATGACATGATTTTTTCTTTCTTTCTGAGAAAACAAAAGGATTATTTCTTAGAAGATGAGTAATTTTACTAGGGCATGTCTTGATAATGATCACCCCTATATTTTCTGGTACTTATGTGCCTCTTCAATCTGTAGATTAAAGTCTTTCTTCATTTCTGGAAAGATGTTATTTCTTAAATAATGTCTTTCAATATTTTTTGTTCCATTACTGCAATCTCTTCAGAAGGGATAACATTTCTGAATATATTGAATTTTTTTGTGTTTCATATAATTTTATAGCAGATATTTGTTTCCATTTTATTTTCCCACTACAGTTGTCCCTTGGCATTTGTGGAGGATTGGTTCTAGGACCCCCCATGGATACCAAAATCTGTAGATGCTCAAGTCCCTTATATAAAACCAGAGCCTCCAGTGCACAAATTCGTGCATGGTGGGGTCTGGTGGCCCAGCTTCAATCAGGGCAGATCACTGCCGGGCCTGTTGGGAGGAGGAGAGGGCGCGAGGTTGGCTGGCAGGCCCGCCCCTGATGGGGCTCAATCAGGGCCAGGCCGGTTTGGGGGGGAGAGGCTGTGGGTGATTGACTGGTGGGCCCTGCCCCTGATTGGGATGGGGAGGCTGACTGGGGCAGGGCCAGCTATGGGGAGGGGCTGTGGGTAGTGGGTTGGTTGGCCCCACCCCCAAATGGTATGGTGGGGCCCATAGGGGGCAGGGCTAGCCAGGGGGAGAGGCTGTAGATGGTTGGCCACTGGCCCTGGCCCTGAGGTGGGAAGGCCAATCTGGGGTGGGGCCAGGTGGACAGAAGGGGCTGTAGGAGATGGCCGGCTAGCCCCACCCACTATTGGGGTAGAAGGGGCAATCAGGGGCAGGGCCCACTGCTGGGAGGGGCTGTGGGCCAATTGGGGATGGGGCCAGCTTGGGAGGAGGAAGGGCCTTGGGGGAGTTGGCTGGCTGCCCTGCCCCCCCATCAGCATAGGAGAGGCTGATCAGGGGTGGGGCTGGCTAGGGGGAGGGGACATGGGAGGTTGGTCGGCGGCCCCACCTCCTGATCAGGACAGTTGGCTGGCCACAGCGGGCATCATAGTGACCAGTCATTCTGGTCATTTCGGAGGTCCCGTCACTGGCTTTTTATATATACACTAGGAGCCCAGTGCATGAAATTCATGCACTGGGGGGGTTTCCTCAGCCCAGCCTCCCCCTCTCACATGTTGGAAGCCCTCAGGGGATGTCCTACTGATGGCTTAGACCCGCTCCCTGCTCCCCTTGGGGAGCAGGCCTAAGTTGCAGACTGGTCTCCCTTTGTGGGAGGCGACCAGGTTAATCAGGGGAAGCCACCAGCCCCATCACCCCACTGCTGCAGCCACTGCCAGTCACTGCAGCCACCAAGGTGTTTTCATCAACACGGACTCCAGTCCCTTCACCATGAAAAAATGACAACTTTCTTTAGGCATTTTCAAGATGTGTCTTTCATAGGATATGACATTTCTTTCTTTCTTTTTTTTATCCTCACCTGAGGTTACGTTTCCATTGATTTTTAGAGACTGTGGAAGAGAAGGGAAAGACAGAGAGAAACATCAAAGTGAGAAGAACATTTTGATTGGTTGTCTCTTGCATGAGCCCTGACCTGGGCCCTGGCCAGGGAGGAGCCTGCAATCTAGGTACATGCCCTTGGTCAGAATTGAACCCAGACCCTGCAGTCAGCAGGCTGAGGCATTATGCACTGAACCAAACCGGCTAGGGCAGCATATGACATTTCTTAGCCCTCCAGCAGTGGACTTTCATTTTTTTTCTCCAGGAGTGTGGTGGGAAAACCCTAGTTGCCTTTTTGGATTCTTATTACCCAAGTTACTAAAAATATTACCAGTGGCATACAGGGAGCTTAGCCAATGAGCAGTCAGAAAAGGTATTTTCTCTGTAGTTCACTCCCATCACTGGCTCCACCCCTGCCCCTCCAATCCCAGCTCCACCTCTACCCAGGCCTGTAGCCTCTGGCCTAGGATGCAGGCCTGGGAAGAAGACCCCCAAACCCCTGAGATGGCCGCTCCACCCCTTCCCAGGCAGGGGGTCTCTGTCCGAGGCTGCAGGCCTGGGCAGATGACCCCCCAACTCCCCCACCCCACCCATGATCACCAGCTCCACCTCTTCCCAGGTTCCTGTGATTGATGGCTCTGCCCCTGAGCCCCCGCTGCCTCCCCCACCAAATGCCTGGTTAACAGGCCTGGCTACTTCAGTTGGGGTTTAGGTGGACTGGACACATCCATCTTAGTTGAGTTAATTTGCATATTTACTCCTGATTGGTTAGTGGGCGTGACTTGTGGGCATAGCTTGTGATGTTTCAGAGTGATGGTTAATTTGCATATTACTCTTTTATTAGATTAGATGGTACAGTATTTGCCTATAACTCTGGCACATTCTACCATTTACTTTGTCATCTCTAGATTACTTATAATATCTAATACAATATAAGTGTTATGTAAATAGTTGTCATACTGTATTGTTTAGGGAATAATGACAAGAAAAAAAACCCTGTACATTTCAGTACAAATGCAACTGTCATAGGCTTAACTAACTATATTTTCTGTAGTGCATGTCAGCAACAAGGTAACTTCAAAAAAAAATATATTTTTGAGGCAAGGTTGGTTGAATCTGAGGATGCAGAACTTGATATAAGGGCTGACCGTTTTCTTGATTTTGTTCTCTGTATTTTTAAAGGAATGGTCCTCAGACATTTTCTAGGTGTTTAGCAATTTCCCTTATACCATTTCCAATTCAGTCCTTAGATTTATGGTTGTTTTGTTCCTGCTTGTTTCCTGAGCTCCTTCAGATCATGTTTTAATTTCTTCTGTTGTCTTGCCCTATATTTTCTGAGCAAATGCATCTTTAAATTTTTGCTTTATACAAGTTATTTTTTTGGTACATTATATATTTGAATATAAATTTTACCTATTCTCTAGTAAATTTTTTTCTTGTGTTGATGCTTCACTACCATTTGTTTTTTCCTATTCACACTTTTTTTTTTTTTAATTGGAGGAATTTTGTAAAGATCTTGTTCTGGTTCTACCTTGAAGTTAATAATGTGAACTAGATGAGTTCTTCCATAAAGAAGGCTCATGTTAATGAGTGGGCCTTAGACATTGTCCAGGCTAACTGGAATTTCAATGGGTTATGCTCAGGTTCTTCATGACCCAAATACATGCCTGAAGGTTCCTTTCATCTTTACTTCTTTGCAAAGAGATCTGAAAGGGCCATGCTGAGCCCCTTTTCTCAACTTTGCCTTCTTGACAGCCTGCTTTTTACAGCATGGTTCCTCATTCAGAGATGCTTTTCCTAGGCGTTATTGTAGTGTACTCTGTCCATGGCTTATGTTAACAGTTATAAAAAATATGTGCAAGTAACTCCCTTTCAACTATTTCTAAGGACCAAGTATACAATTTAAGGTGCCCAAAATTTTGCAGCATTTGTGAGATGAGGCCTCTAACACCCAAGTGTTGTCAAACAATTTATTCAATGGGAAACTTTTAATAAAGGAACGTCTTTTTTGTTTATTTTGCATGCAGTAATTCATATTCAGATTTAAAAAAGGTTTTCAGGTAGAGTGTATATATATGAAATCACCTAATAAAATATTTTGACCAATATGATTTTGGATCAAAGAGTGCTTAAGTTTTCAAAGATTAATGATATTTTGTATAAGCTTTTCATCATGTTAAAAACAGTACTTACTTACAAGTCTCCAAAATCACTGATTCTTAGGCAAAGAGCAAGGGGGAGGGGGCGGGGAGAGGGAGGACAGGAATGGAGAAGAAAGAACTGAATAAGAAGGAGGAGAAGTGGAGAGGAGGGAAGGAGAAAAAAATTTCAAGATGTTTATGGTGGGGCATAGGAGGGATCTCAGTCATGCCTGGTTCCTACTCTTCACATCTAACTTTTAACCAAAATAAAATATATTATAGTTCTCCAAATACGTTTGAGGGAGGTGCTGTTAGCCTTGGATTTGGGTGATATGTCCCAACTTTGAGAAAGGTTCTCAGTTATCCATCTTGGAAGTTGCGTTTGTCAATTCAGTCGGTGCTTCTAAGAGCCAAGCAAGCCTCATTTGCTTTCCTCAGCCTGGAGAGCCTTCAGGTCAACTGCGTGGGAAAGACAATGCAGCGCGGAGGAGAGGCTGACGGGGCGGCCAGGCTGACTTCTCACCTCTTTGGGGTCTGCTTCCAGGAGAGCAGCTAGCCTGCATTCAGCTTGTCAAAACCAGGCAGAAGGTGCTGGATGAAGTTTCCTTTACCAGGAGCAGAATTTCCCCCTTTTACAGTGAAATTGGAACAGCGCTGGGAAAATGGGACAGGTGTCTCCAATCAAGAGTCAGGGCTGTTTACCCAGCCCAGCCCAGCCCAGGGGCCCCTAAGGGAGTGATAGTCCTGATACCGAGAAAACTGTAATTTTCCGGGACAAGAGGCAATCCCTGCAGGTTGGGGCCTGGGGATCCGCACGTGCATGCCCTCTGACAGGTGGACAAGGGAAGGAGGTGGGCAAAGGGCACCTCCGCGAAGTAGGTCAGCGGGAACTCTGGGTTGGTTTCCCCAACCCCTAAGAAAGCATGTTTCCAGGTACAGACACTGCCACCTGGGTACCTACAAAGCAGGGTGGGGCTATGGAGGGTGTGGAGCAGGTGTTCGCTTTCCACTAAGTCTCTGGGTTTGCGAGACCGTGAAGAGCCGCCCGAGAGAGGGAGAGATCAGGAGGGGCCAGGGAGGAGCGAAGGCCGGCCCTGACTCGCTGGCCGCTCCGCCGGCTGGGGCAGCCCGGGAGGCGCGGGAAGCCGGTGCGGGCCATCCCCGAATCCACCCCCGCCCAGCAGCCAAATAACCCTGGGCGTTCCGCTCCCCAGGGAAAACCAGGCAGCGCCTGGCGTGTCCTGCGCGTCCCCGGTCCCGAGGCTCGCAGGCTGTCTCGCCGCCACGCGGTCCCCTTCCCCGGCCACAGCAGGGCGCCAGCACCGGTTTTGCTGCAATGCGAACTGGCTCCAGCCGCCGGGTCGGAGGGACTGGCAGGCTCGAGGGGCGCCAGCGCGGGCCGCCGCCGCCGCGGAGCCCAGTCCACACCCACCTCTGCTCGCACCCCGGCCAACGCCTCGGTCGCCATAACAACCGGCCCCCGCCCTCCAGGCCCGCGCAGCCCCGGGTCGCAGGGGCTTCCGACCCCCCCACCCCCCACCCCGCCGGTGCTCGGGACGCGGAGGCAGAGGGCGCGCAGTATCCCGGGGCCTCGCGTCGCCGCCCCGCCTCGCTCCGCCGCAGCCCAGCGCGACGCAGAGGCGCCCCCGTCCGCCGCGGGGGAGGAAAGCCCTCGCGTCCCCGCGACCCGACTTTGCAGAATAAAGTGCCCCCGGGGCTGGGCCCCCGCGCCCCTGTGCGCCGCACCTGCTCGGGTCCCCACACCAGCCCCCGCGCAGGGTCCTGGCGCCCGCGGCAGCCGGGAGCGGGGCCTCGGCGCTCGGGGTGCAGGACATCCCCGAAGGCGGCGGCGGCGCGGAGGCGGGAGGCGGGGGGCGGGGGGCGGGGAGGCGGCCGGGGCGCGCGGGGAGGGCGGGGAGTCCGCAGCAGCAGGAGGAGGAGGGAGCCGGAGGGCGGCCGGGAGGCGGAGAAGGGAGGCAAGAAAGTAGCAGAAAGTGAGGCTGGCAACCCGCGGCGAAGCAGCCGGGCGCGCGGCGGCGGCAGCAGGAAGTCTGTGCCTGAGACAAGCAGAAAGACGAGCCAGGGAGGGACCGCGGCGGCGAGAGTGAAAGAGGAAACTGCAGAAGAGGAAGCTCTGCCGCCGCAGCCCGTCTCCTCCGGCCCCCGCGCCGAGCATCCCCACGCCGCCAGCGCCGGCCTCCGGGACACCCGCGCCCCGCGCCGCCCGCTCGCCGCCCGGCGCCCCCTCCTCCGCGCGCTCGCCCCGGCCCCACGCGCCCGGCCGCGCCGCCCTGGTCTGCCATGGCCCGGGAGAACTGCGAGGGCAGCTCCTCCTGGAAGAAGCAAGCGGAGGACATCAAGAAGATTTTCGAG
Organism: Murina feae; assembly: GCA_004026665.1. Classification (NCBI taxonomy): domain Eukaryota; kingdom Metazoa; phylum Chordata; class Mammalia; order Chiroptera; family Vespertilionidae; genus Murina; species Murina feae. Next base: position 12,914 of record PVJC01012340.1, read on the forward strand.
TTCAAGGAGACCCTCGGAACGTAAGTGGGGGCCAGGGAGGAGAGGACGGAGGGGCCGCGGCCGCGGGTGCTTAGGCGGCTTAGCTGTCACCCACGCCGCCGCCGCCGCTGGAACGCCGGTCGCCACGTCCTCATCGTGGGCTCTCGGCTCCGCGCACCCCGCGCGCCCAACGCGTGGATCTGCGTCCCGGGAGGGGTGGGCACGGCTACGGGGCCGGGGAGCTCTGGGCTCCGGGAGGGTAGCCCCGCCGGCGGGCGGCTTTCCACTTCCCCCGACAACGCCGCCCGCTCCGCTGCTTTCTGTTCACGCGTGACTGTGGACTGAGATGGTGGATCTTCTGTGTGTTGGCTGTGCGCCTTTATGCACCGTGTGTAGGGCGCCCCGTGTGAATGAGAGACGTGGTTATGCGAACATCGAGCTTCGGTCGCTCCCGTTTCTGTCCTTCCATCATGTGTTCTTACAGAATGACCACCTGCACCTACGAGATGTATAGGCAAGGCGCTGGGCGACCACGCGATTGTGGAAGGGGAGGATTTCGCAGTGTGCAGGGTCATGTGTGGACACGCGCGCCTCACCGAGCGTGTGTCCATTTCACAGAGGCTCAGCCGCGCTCGCGGGGGTGCCTGTCCCCGAGCGCTGGTCTGTGAGTGTCGCTGTGCAGGCGGCTGCTCTCCAGGGCTGTATTTAGTCCGGTGCTGGTGGCTGCGTCTCAAGAAAGAGATCATCAGAAGTCGATGGCATGAATGCAGCAAGCATGTGCCACTCTGTTGAGCTGCTGTTCCCTTTCTGCCCAGGAGTTGGTTTTTGTTTATTTTGTTTTAAGCGCCAGCGAATGGGTGGGGAGGCTGATGGTGAAAGAGAATCAGGCACTGCTGGATGAATCTGAAGTTCAAGTTATTTTCTCGCCTCGTGTGATCAATATCTGTTGCTGATCAATATCTGTCACTGTATATCCACACACAGGGGCCACATGAACTGGGCATTTTGCAGGGATTCGTGGAGGCTGGGAAGAGAAAAAGGTGTTTTGTAGGATAAACAGTGTGCGCTCTTTCCTTCCTTTTCCTCTTTGTCTTGGTTTTATTTGCTTCCCCAGAACCATATTTTGAAACCCAGATTGTCTTTGCTCCACACCCAGGGTCCCTTGCTGTTGTTTGGTCATTTTCCCGACCTCAGCCCCCCAATGTCTGTAGTGGGTCCCCCAGAATGAAGTTACATTGCATTCTGAAGATGGCCTTCCCGCATGCTGCTGATTGCTGGGAAAGCACACTTGCGGAGGCAGAGAACAGGGTCTCCTAGCTCTGTGCTTGCTGCAGGGAGGGCACCTGTGGGTCTACACTATTTTCCTTTGTTGCAGTGAAAACAGAACAGACGCCAGCCTTTTGGTAATGAGGGGTTTGAGGCTGCCTCTCAGCATGGCTAGTTAAAGGGTGAGTTTTGGAGAGAATTTTTGAAAATTGCTGTTGAGGTTTATTTGGGCCTACGGGGGTTGTGATTCTGAGATGCTCAGGCTACCAAGAGACTAGAAGCAGCTCTGTCTGTGGCCCCTACATGGGTTACGTGACCGTGGACCAGGGCACTGGAGAGAATGGAGTCCCTTCATGTGAAAATGCCTCCCTTTGTGTGGTGTGTTGCCACCTGAGACCCTCTCATGGTCTCTGGGTCTGCAGCTTCCAGGTCATGTGATGCAGTGTCCCCAGGAGAGCCCCACAGCCGCACCTCTGCAGTGGAGGGCTGCTGCCGGGGCTCAGTGAGCTGTGGCTTCACTGAGTTGCAGGAGCTGCTTGGGGATGACTGCGGTGTTTCCACCTCTGGGAAGAACCCAATTTGTTTCTGGTGCAGGAGAGACTGTAGAGCTCTTGCAAGCAACCTCTTGGATTCTGGCCACGTTCCCTGTGAAGTTGGGTATGGGTCTCTTCTGGGGTCCCAAAGTTTTGCCTTCTGCTTAAAAAAAAAGTCTTTGACAAGGAGCTTCCCACCGAGGTCCGTAGTGCTGGCAGGAGTTCTAGAAGGATGAAACAAACAATAAAATGATCAGAACGTTTTTTACTCATTGACATAATGATAATAGTAATTGTATGTGACTTTATTAAATGAGATCTGTGTAGCAGGCATCATACTAAGTGTTTACATGTATTATCTCATTTTACTCTCATAATAACCTTATGAGGTAGGTAGTCACTATCATCCCCAATTGGCAGATAGGAAAACTGAGGCAAGAGAGAGAGAAAGTGACCTGCAAAACATGAGCAAGATGTTAAGTGGTATAGCTGATAACTTGAATCTACAGAACCACTCATGATTACCCATTCGGGGTTGAGCCACTTTGTGGGTTATGTAATGGCAAATGTTTAATGACAATATGACTTAGCTCAGTATTTGGAAAGCTAATCTTACTGTAAAGAAAACATAATTGTGGGGCAACCTGCTATCTAAAGCTGTAACATTTCAAAGCTTTGGGGTTATCAGCATTGTCTCCTCAGACTTGCCAGAAGTGGTTTGAAGTTCAGGATGCCTGTTTCACCCAGGTTCAGGTCCTGCATCTCAATAGAGAGGTAATTTCCAGTCCCTCATTGTGGATATTGAGTAATGAAATCTAGCATAAATCAAAGGCATCAATGGTTACAACTGGGATTCATTTCCAAGGGCTCAGTCATTTTGTTTGTCACACCTTCACCATATGCCTTTACGATCCTAAGGCAGAGAAGCGCTGCCAGGAGCCAGACTGTCAGCTTGCAGTGTTAAGATGCTTTTCAAATAAAGCATTGCAAAGGCCTGATGTGCACTCTGCCAAACTTTGTCATTTGATATTTGGCTGCCTAACCCAGGTACCGTTCCTTGCAGAACGGAACACTTACTGTTGAAGCTTAAGGGTCTAGCTATTTAGTCTGTGTGGCCAGAGGGCCCTTGCTGGAGGGCGAGGCCAAATGGGAGTGAAGGCTTGCCCAAGAGGGTGGGAAACCATGCTGAGGAAGCAAAGCACAACAGAGGGGAAAGGACCGTCTTTGTGTTTTGGGCCTGAGTTAGCAGACACACCTCTGAGTCAGGCCTTAGGACAAACCTCTTACTTACCTGTCGGCTGCAGTATGGCTTCCTTTGAGAGGGAATCCTGGAACCTAATCCTATCTCCCGATAAGCTGGTAAGACTTAATTACTAGTTGTTATCCAGTGACATATTTTCAGATCCTTGGCATACCATGAGAGCAGGTAAATGCTATGCAACAGCAAATTGGGAGTGGTGAACATTTCTGTCGGTGTGTTTGCTGAGGCTCTCAGACCACCTCTGCTGTGGATCTCTTTTAACAACTTCTGAAACAAGAAAATGAAAATATGATGTTTGGGGAAGCATACAGATGGGAAGAAAGCTTTGGTATGGTGTCCAGGAAACACCCTAGATTTATGGAAGTCCTGTAATTTCCATGTCATGAACAGTATGTGAATAGAGAAGGCCTTAGTACTTGGCAGGACACAGAAGGATTCTCCCTATAAGCCCCATTTCCCCTGGAGTGCAGGAACTGGCATGTCCCAGAAAGCAATCTTCATCTCTGCAGGGCATCAATACATGCTTTTCTCAGAGACGGAACATTCTCCATGGAAATAACCGCTGTCTGTGGGGGGCTGGAGCAGGCGCCTTGAGGATGTGAGCCTGGGTTCCTGGTCTGGCTCAGCCGCTATGGGATGTGTGGCCTGTGGGTTGGTTGGTCATTTGCCCAGCCACCTCATCCCTAAAATCAGGGAGGCAGGAAAGGTGAGATGGTTTTCAAGTGTCCTGTCGGCCCTGAGATGGTAACGCTTCTCTGTACAAGGAAGGCACTTGCTATTGCTCTTTAGGAGCTTTCCATGCATGACGAGGTCCAGCCGATTCCTGTGTAGAGGGGCTGTTTTATGTCCACGCCAGAAGCAAAGTGAGATAGCTAAGTCCAGGAAGTCTTATCCAACTTACTGTTGGTAGCATCATGTGTTCCCCTTTTCATGAAATGAGAACCTGCTGGGTGCTGCTTCAGGAAGGGTGCCAATACAAGTTTCTGTGGGGCAAGTACTGCTTTTTCCCACTAGTATAATTATTTATAGTCTTTATTCTGAAATTGCTCATTCAGTACACCTGCTGAGGACAGAGGCTTGATTTGTCTGAAGGCCCAGATGGAAAAGAGATTCAGCTGTTCTTTCTTGGGGTAGATACAGGGGAAGGGAGGGAGACTGCAAAGCTACTTGAGGTGGTTTATATATTTGACTGCCTGGATTTTTAAATAGTATTTATTCTGGGATTACTCTGAATTTTAGAGTCTGGGAGAAGTATTTGAAAGCATATTACCAAGAGGAAAATGAAGATGGAAAGTCCCTAGATTTCTACCCAAGGTTATCCCAGCTGCAATATTTATTAGAAGCTTGCCTCCTTCCCTTTCTTTTGAGGCATGATATCAATTCAGCCTCTCATACATTTAGAATAAGGTGACCAGATTTTAACATTGGTAAAGTGGGACACCACTGACCCGGGGGGGGGGTGTGTTCTTTTTTATTATTATTTCTTAAAATATTACAAAGAGTAGTACATATGTCTCTTTCCAAAAATTGGGACTTTTTAAAAATGCCGCGGGACATGGGACAAATAGTTAAAAATCAGGACTGTCCCGCCAAAAGCGGGATGCCTGGTCACCTTAATTTAGAAATATCTATTGAACACCTGCTATATTCGAGGCACTCAGTGGGGGTGTTTGCACTGAATAAACAGATAAAAATGGCTGCTGTCCTAGAGCTTATTGGTGAGGGAGTCAGAAAATAAAAACTGTGAATATGTAAAACGCAGAGTGTGTTATATACTATACACATTTGGGGGAAATCAGGGAAAGGGTTTTTTTTGGAGTGGGAGGGTTTGAAGCCTGAGGCTGGGTAGCTAGGGAGGGCCTCACCGAGGAGCTGGTATTTGAGTAAAGGTCTGATGGAGCCATGGGAAAGCTGAAAGTAGAATATGCTAGTTGGAGGGAACAGCAAAGGTGGAGGGAGGGCCTGGTGTTTTTGAGGCCTGGTGTTCAAGGAGCCTGGGATGATCAGGGGGAGGAGAGTGGGAGCTAAGGTGAGACATGGCAGTAGAAGGGAAGTGTGGGGGAGCTCAGTAAACCTTACAGATCATAGGAAAGGTTGGGTTTGCTCTAAAAACTTGGGGAACATTGGAGGGTTCTGAGCAGAGAAATAACTTGATGTGACTTAGGTGTGTCCATCAGGGCTGTGGTTGCTGTGCTGAGGGACGGATGGTTTTAAGGGTGGAAGTGGGGAGACTGGTTGGGAGGCCGTTGCAATGATTCAGGGGAGAGATGGTAGTGAGCTAGAACGAGGGGTCCCGATGGTGGTGGTGAGAAATGATTGGATTAAGGGTCTATTTGGAAAGGAGAGCCAATAGGAATTGCTGGTGGATTGGATATGAGGTATGAAATTCTCCAAGGATTTTTGGTTGAAAGAATGGGGCCGTTGGTGTTTTGGGTCAGTTTTTCCAAGGATTTTCTGAGTGTCTGTGTGTGCTTTGGGGAAGCTCTTGAGTACAGTTTGGAGCAGCAGTCGCCAACCTTTCAGACCTGCAACCGCTGGTTAGAGGGTAAACTCACACCCTTTGAACTTCTGGGCTCTCTTTGGGGTGGGGGGCTTTTGCATTTTAAGGTAAATTTCTTTCCTTCCAAGAGCTTGTGTCTGGAAAGGGTGTTTGAAGTATTTCCTCTTCTGTCACAGGGAGAAAGTTGGGATAGGCTAGACATTTTAGCAGCTGGAAGAACTGCTTAACTTTCTGAGAAAATTCGAGGTTTTGCCTTTGGAATAATCAATCTAGATCACTTTGATAGTAGGCCTAGAACCTGTAACTTCTTACTTGATTGGTGGATTTGAATCCTCCAAATCTGTGAAAAACAATAAATATGAGAACTCTAGCAACTCTTTTCTTTGATTGGATGTATTATACTGTTTTTGGAGAAGAAAAGCCAACAATTTCTCTTGATTGAAAAGAGATAACAAACTCTAATGTCCTTGTTGACTAGTAGGGTGGGATTTTGGAAATTGCATTTTTTGGATAGAGCTTGTCCCCTGAAGGGCTAATGAGGACTGTCTCAAGCAGGCATTCCTGAATGGGCAATAATCAGGCTTGGCAGACATTAATGTCCTTTCAGGGAGGACCTTAGGGTTAATTTGTTAGGTTTTTCTCTGGCTGGGTCTCCATAATCCCCTTTCATCTTTCCTTCCCCCCAGATAAATCTCCTATAGTCTCTCCCCTCCTCTCTCCTCTGGGAGGGCTTAGGCATCGATTCAGTGGGGACTTGTCATGGTCAACTTGCACCCAGAGTGGCAGACCCCAGGCACTCAAGCCTCCTCACTAGATTTCACGGGAATTATCAGGGAGCCCAAAGCCCACTGTGGACTGATGGCGGCCAGCATGAAGCCTGGTGCCCTAGTCAGCTGTCCCAAGTTTCTCTTTTGACTCAAGATGGTCAATCCAGTGCATATGTGGCTGTTTTAGGATGCCAGGTGGACTCTTGGAGAGATGCTGTCAGGATCCTCTTTGCCGGTTCATGTGGCTATGTCCCCTTTACTTTCTGTGGTGCAGGAATCACTTGAACTCATTTTTTATTAGATCTTTCCTGATTTTAAAAATGTTTATTATGCCGTGTATGAATTATTCAGGCTCCAGGAAAATCAAGAGTAATCTCCAAATGGATACCACAGGCCAAGTTCATTCCATGGCAGACCAAGTTTATTCCACGCCTCCAGCAATCACCTGTGTGTCTCGTGCTGTTTTTCCTACTATTTCAGTGGAACTCAGAAACAGAGGGATTCTGTGTCTTGGATAAACCAGCTTGAGGATGAATCTTTATGATAGCATATTGGCTGCATCCAGGTTGGGAAGGCAAGGAATAGAAATAATAGAAAGGTGGTTCCAACACAACCACTCATAGCTGTAGTGTCTGGAGAGGCTCCTTAATCTTTCTCAGATAAGATGGAGATGGAAGCTGCTGCCCCGTGGGATTCTGATAAGGGTCCAGTGAAGTGTATGTGTTGCCTGGGACATAATTGGGATTGAGTAAATAGCAACTGTCATCAAATTTAGCTGTCTTTAGCAGCTATGGTTGATGTTGACTAGCTTCGGACATTTAGGGCTAGTACAGTGGGAAAAGCATATCAGTATCTGTTGGAAATTGATGTTGGAAGCTCTTGTTGCGATTATACAGAATAGTACATATTTAACCTCCTCCCAAATTGTGGTGAGAAACCATCACAAGTCATCAGTCAGCCAGGGAAGGACAATTTCTGGTGGTTCTCCACAGCACAGTACTGAGCAGCTGAGAATGTAGACTCTGAGGTTGCCAGGACATGAATGCAAATCCTGGGTCCACTCTCTCCTAGCTTTAAGGTTTTGGGCAAATTATTCTGCTATTCTCAGCTTCGTGTCCTCATCTATAAAACAGGATAAGACTAGCACATAATCTAAGGATTGTAGTGAAGATTAAACGAGGGCGGTGGAAACTATTTAGTGCAGTACATGGCCCATGAATATGTCCTCAGTAAATGCTAGTTCTCTCTCATTGGTCTCTGTGGTGCTGGAACACTGCTCCTTAGAGGCCATTTGCTCAGATTTGGATGGCCCATTGAGCCATTCAGCATTTGCTCCCCACAGGAGGGTGATTAGCGCATAGAGTGCTAGCATTAACCAAGGGACTCAGTCTGAAACGTCCTCTGGGCCAGCTCGTGTGGTGGAGTGACCTAGTTTGCCATATATCACAGGTTCGTTTTTTCCTCTAGTTATCTCATCAGCTTTGCCTCTGCGCCGCTCCTGCACCCTGAGCCAGTGTGTGTGTGTGTGTGTGTGTGTGTGTGTGTTTTAATCTGTCCCTATCTACATCAGCTGTGCAAGAGTCTTTTCTGACTGTACTTTCTGTCTTCTCAAATGGCATAGAGGTCTTGGTGCAGCTCTGGCCCTTCTTCAACTTAAACATGCTTTTTTCTTCAGCAACTCAGTGCTTCTGCTTTGTTTATAAATCAATAATGTTTTGATTTATTAAAAGGACTTAAGTACCTTTTTTTACAGTATCTTTACATGTGGAGTTTTAAAATCTAGATACTTAAAAATAGCAGCAAATATATGCACATACCACATAAACATATGTAGCAGTTTATTTAAAACCCAACAGGCATGACTCAGTGGTTGAAAATCCACCTATGAACCAGGAGGTTGTGGTTCGATTCCGGTCGGGGCACATCCCTGGGTTGTAGGCTTGATCCCCAGTGGGGGACCTGCAGGAGGCAGCCAATCAATGATTCTCTCTCATCATTGATATTTCTATCTCTTTCTCTCTCTCCCTTCTTCTCTGAAATAAATAAAAATATATTTACAAAACAAAACACACATACACATTCAAAGACACCCTTATAGGGGATTGTTGGATGGGGTGTGAGAGAAGATCTCAAAAGATTAATGTCCCAGGTCCCAGGTTGTAGATATGATCTTGGGGAGCTGATAACTGAATTGGGAGATATCCCTCTTGACCTATTTTAGCCCTTTTGATGGCCAAACCTGGTTTTTGGGTCACAACTTGTTGGGACCTCTGCAGCGGGGCGAGCAGGGCAAGAAGAGGCTCCCAAGCTGACAGTGGTTGATGTTACTCCTTGCTGAGAGGACCCCTCTCTGTCTTCCATAAACACAGCACACGTCACTGAAATTGCTTTTGCACCAAACTGGATTTGGATTTGGTGCTGTAAATGGATACCTGAAGGTTACATATTCAGTGAAACCTCAGACAGTCCTACTCCTGCCTACCTCCTACACAACTTTGTCTCCTCCCATTATGGCCCACAGTGTTGTTGGGGGAAAAAGCTCCCCCAAAACAAAACAACCCCCCGGATCTTTGTAGCTTTAGAAAACGTGTGGGTGTAGGGATGAGAAGCTGTGCACAGCGGCAGGTCTGGTGGAGTGGTGAAAGCGGCAGACACCTCAGGCGGGGCCAGGGTCCCCTGCCATACACAGGGAGGAGCAAAAGTAGGTTTACAGTTGTGAATATGAGAAACAGAGTTCATTCTTGCATTATTATTTATTAACCAGAGGCCCGGTGCATGAATTCATACACTAGTGGGGTTCCTTAGCCTGTGGGATAGGGCTGAAACCTGCTCTCCGACATCCCCCGAGGGTTCCTGGAATGCAAGAGGGTGCAGGCCAGGCTGAGGGACTCCAACAGTGCACAATCAGTGCTGGGGAGGGATGCAAGAGGTTGGCCAGCTGGGAAGGGACTGCAGGAGGGCTCCAGGCAAGTCCAGCCCATTTTGCTCAGTCCCAATCAGCCAGACCCCAGCAGCAAGTTAGCCTACTGGTTGGAGCATCTGCCCCCTGGTGGCCAGTGCATGTCATAGCGAGAGGTTGAGCAGCCTTAGCATATCATTAGCATATTACCCTTTGATTGATTGAATGGCCAACCAGTGACTGGACAGTTAGCATACAGTAGGTCCTCAGGTTATTTTGGAGATCTGTTTCTGTGGTGCGACATAATATGATTTTTGCCATAAGCTGGAACCCACCTATATGAGCACCTATGTCACTCACATGAAGCACATATATAGCAGTAATGAAGTGAAACAGTAAAAAAAATTTTAAAAGAAAGATAACAATTCCTGACCTTTACTTGTGGTAACTAAATAATAAAAAACATAAAGCACATATCTAGATATCTCGAAATGATGGAACTTTTTTTTTATATAAATAAATGGGAGATGGCAACATAACCATGAAACAAGGAGTCCAACATAACCTGAGGACTGTCTGTATTAGACTTTTATTAAGTAGGATTCTTGTATTATTTTCCTACAGTCAACTGTAAACCTACTTTCTTTCACCATGATAAAAGTGACTGCTTGACATTTGCCTTAGCGCATTAGAAGTTACAAAAATCTTTACATAGGCTGAGGGACAGTCATTTATGGTTTAAGGGATTGTAAAGAAAGTACATTGTGTCCCACACTTTCCCAGAAAGAATTAGTGTTTGAATGAGAGACAGGAGGGAAACGGGTAATTCTAGTCTTGGAACTTTGGAGGAACTGAGGAGGCTCAGATGGGTTGCAGATTGGGAAGCTGAAAGCAAGTGAGGAGCGGACCCCAGGTTCACTGACCTAAGCCATCACAAAACTGGGGGCTAGCTGGCCTGGGCCCTGGAGAGCCTCAGGCAGTCCCACTCTCCTCCCTCACCGGGTCCCCAGCACAGGCTCTGCTGTCAGGCACAGGCTAGGGCTGTTAACACTAATTCAGCCAAGGCAGGGGCTCAAGGCTTTTCAGCCTGAGTAGGGTCCTGAGTTCTACCATGAAAATGTTCACTTCTCTAAGAAGATGTCCCTCTAACAACACTACACGTAAAATGAACTTTTGGAGAAAACCTTGTAGAAGTGATACAGGTTTTTCCTACCTGTGTTATCTTGGTCAGTAAAAATGGAGTTTGTGGTCCTAGTAATGATTAAAAAATATTGTTGGCTTTTTGTGGTGCTCTTTCAGCTCCTTTGACACTGGGATATAATATCAAGACCTCATATTTGTGTGTGTGTGTGTGTTTTAAATTATGGTAAAAATACGTAAGATTCATCTTCATAAGCATTTTTAGATAGTTAGATAAGTCGCATTGAGTACATTCACTTTATTGTGCAACTATCACTGCCATGCATCTCCAGAATCTTTTTATCTTCCCAAAAGGAAACTGACTCCCATTAAATACTAACTCCTCATTTCCCCTCGCCCACTCCCTGGCACCACCATTCTGCTTTCTGTATCCATGAATTTTTTAAAAGTATATTTTATTGATTTTTTTTTTATAGAGAGGAAAGGAGAGGGATAGAGAGTTAGAAACATCAGTGAGAGAAACACCAATCAGCTGCCTCCTGCACACCCGCTACTAGGGATGTGCCCACAACCAAGGTACATGCCCTTGACCAGAATCAAACCTGGGACCCTTCAGTCTGCAGGCCGACACTCTACCAAACCAGTTAGGGCATGTGTCCATGAATTTGACTACTCTGTGTACCTCATGTAAGTGGAATCATGCACTATTTATCTTTTTGTGTCTGGTGTATTTTACTCAGCATAATGTCCCCAAGGTTTAATGTCAAAATTCCCTTCTTTTTTAAGGCAGAATAATATTCCATTCTATGGCTAGCACATGTTGTGTTTATTCCTTCATCTGTCCATGGACATTAGAGTAGCTTCTACCTTTTGGCACTTGTGAATAATGCATCTATGTTCCTGGGCATGCACATCTCATTGAATCTCTGTCTTCAGTGTTTTGGGTTATACCCAGAAGTGAAATTTCTGGATCATATGGTAATTCTAGGCTTAATTTTTCAAGTACTGCCATGCTGTTTTCCACAGCCATGTGGTGTTTTGCAGCTTGCAAAATGTTCTTACGGTATGTGCAGGAGTCCTTCCGAGTCTTAGAGCAGTCCTGTGAGTGGGCACCAATCGTCCTCATTTTAGAGATAAGAAAATGGAGGTTCAGGGAAGTTAAATGGCTAAGTAGCAGATGGAGATGAAAGTCATTGCTCTTTCTCCCATGTCATGCTTCCACCAGCTGGTTAGCAGAGTAGAGGGGAATAGAGAATACTAACAGGATTAAAAAATACCCCTCCTTCTATGGACTTGTCATGGTACTGTAAGGAGAGCACTGGAATCAGTTGTGTGGTGGCAAATCAGCTGTGCTTTGTATTAATTGCTGATTTCCAGGTGTAAATAAATACTCCCACCTGGAACAATTTCAATCTACCTATGGTTTAACAATCTTCTGCAAAATTCTTGAATTAGACTCTTATGAGTGCGTATGAAGTGACTTGAGCACACCCCTGAAGGAAGTAGAGCCAGGAGATCTGAGTTTAGTGCCTGTTGTCATTTAGGAACTGTGGGATCCTGGCTGTATCTTTTCTAGATACTGATTACTGTGTTTGTTAAATGGGCACAATTATACCTGAATTATACCTGCTTACATCACAAACTCTTTTAAGTCCCAGGTGAGATAAGTATGCGCAGTAGGCATTATACAAATAGAAGGTATTATTGTGTTATAAAGATTATAACTTTAAAAAGATTATAACTTTTAAAGATTATAACTTTTCTCATAAATGTTAGTATCGTCCACTCTTTGAAACGTGGCTGTCATCTTTGGGGCATAGTTTTCAGAGAAGTTGGGCCACAGTCAACTTTGAAAGCATCAACACAAAACCAGCGTTGCACAGTATATTTTTTTTGGCTCTATTCAGGTGTATGTTGTTTTTATTCTTGGTGTTTTAAGTGATTGGTACCTTAAGAAAAACATAAAAAATGATGAAAGCAACATGTTATCCTAGTGGAGAATTTGAAAAATCTGGAAGAGTACAAGGAAGACAGTAAGTATTGACTAGATGGCTGGATGGGTGCTGGTAACAGTCCCTCCAGGGCAAGCATGTCAAACTTGTGGCTCAGGGGCTGCATGCCTTGTTTATTTGGCCCGTATTAGCCTTTGAGTTTGACATGCTTGCTCTAGGGGGTGGGGAGATCTCAGGATAGGCCCCAGAGGTCAGCTGTGGGGGACCTATGAGATAATGGTGTAGCTGTAGGTATTTACTAAGAGGTATGAAGGCATTGCAATGTCTTGCCATCTGGTCTGATTGAAACAATGTACATGGGTTGAGTGTTGCCTCTGGATATAGCGCTGGTGGTTTTTGTTGAGTGCTGTGGGTGTCTGACTTTCTTCACCATGTCAGTATTTTGCATTCGGTGAGTGGCGGTGATGGTGTTGTTGGGATTATTGTCATGCTGACTGACTCTATCTTCATTGCTACCTCTAAATGTGCACAATCGGCAGTGGGACAGAATCTGGTGCCAAGAGGAGACCCTGCTCAACTCACCTCCGGTGGGCTAATTACATACCTGGGAAGAAGGAAGTAAAACATATTCATGTCCAGGTGTGGCTGACTCTTCCTGCTTGGAGCAGGACTGAGGATCTTAGCTTCTGTCACTTTATGGCATGAAATAATACTGTTTTTTGTGGACCTGAATGTTTGTTTCCCAAGAATATGTATGTTAAAATCTAACCCTCATGGTGATGATAATATTAGGAGGTGGGGGTCTTCAGGAGGTAATTAAGTGATGAGGGTGGAGGCCTCATGAATGAGATTAGTGCCCTTATAAAGAGACCCCCCCAGAACTCCCTCACCCTTTTCACTCTGAGGACACAGTGAGAATATGACTGTTTATGAAGCAGGATATGAGCTCTCACCAGACACCAATCTGCCAGCAGCTCGATATTGGACTTTCCAGCCTCCAGAACTGTGAGAAATATCTGTTTAAAAGCCACCCAGTCAGAAGCATTATCTCAATCCATTGAGATTTTGCTTCCTGGCAAATGTCGATAGTTTGGCTCAAATAAATTCACCAAAATTCTCTATAGGTTTGAATATTTCTTACATTGACATTTACTTGGTATAGTGTGACAGGATTCCAAAGAAGCTTACCCAGGGCCACCCCCCATACTCAGACCTGGTGCTAGGATCCAGCAAAGGGCCCATTGAACCTGCTGGTTCCCTGCTGAATCACGTGAACTTAGTGTTAGAAGGGATCTTATCTTATCAGGTGCCTATCCGTGAATGGACATCTGCCCCTGTCACTGACACTTGCCTCCATCTACAGTGATCAAAGACTTTTCAAGGATGAAATGCCTAAATATCAGAAAGAGACAGCTATCCTGAGACACTGGCAAGCCCTGTATACCTACAAATTAATGTTGCTGCTAATATTAGTACTAATAATAATTATACTTTTTCTTTAGGCTTTTCTCAGACCCTATGTATATATCCCAACTGTTAATAACTACTGAAGGTGTATAACTTTTTGTGTTATCAATAATATTATTTTTATGGTTTCTCTTTTGAAATGTAGGAAAATGGTATTGCAAAGAGTAAAATTAGAAGAGAAATAAATATTAAGAAAGGAATTTTATCTATAAACCCCAAAAACTAATTATGAAAGTGTGCTTACCCCCTAACCCAACAAAGACTACTAACTATATTAAGTCCAATAGAAGCTGCAATGCTATAAAATCATGGCTGGAAATATACTTAAAAACCCTTACTGTCCTCATCCTCTTGGCCTTTGGAATTTTAAATGGTAATTATAATTTACAGCATTATGTTCTTACAGCCTTGGCCCCGATTAAACACACACACACACACACACACACACACACACACCCTGTAAGCTTACAGCTTCCAATTGCACAAGCGATAATCAGATTAATAATTGCACCTAAATGTTTCCAATGAGAAGTAAATGATCCATAGTAAATAGAAACTCGTCCTATGGTCAGATTATAAAAACTGAAAAGGTGTATATTATGCACTTAAACTATAAGTGAATGTTTTACTAGATGCAAAATATTAAATAGGGAGACATGCAGCAAAACCTGGATCATAACAGCTTATAGGTTAGAAATGATCCAGAGTGTTTTTCTTAATAAAGGCCCATAAGACCTGACTGCCTCTCATTTACCTGCTTTTCACTTTGGAAAAAAATTTCGGCCCTTGATTTTTATCCAAGGTTACCGTCTTGCCCCAGCCCTAATGGTCAGTTGTTTAGTAAGACAAACACCAACTGAGACTTCTTAAGGATGAGCCTTCCTAGCACATTGGGACCTCCTTATCCAACCAGAAGGCTGATCATCAATGCATCCTTTGGACTGACTTATGATCAGAAGGGATGTGTAGACTGAAAGGAGCCACATACTAACCTGACAAGCTCAGGGAAGGCCTGTGTAGCAGCCTTGCAAATTCAGAGAGATCTAAAATAACCACAGAGAATGGTCTGAAATGAAAACTTTTTAAAGAAGAAGTTTATGGCAGGTAGTTATGTCCTAGGCTACAATCTTCTGTGATAAAAGTCAATATTTACCTTAACTGACCCTGTCTATAGTCTTTTGAATCTATGATAACATACCTTTGGAATGTCATGGTAACTCCTTTTCCAGACCCCTCAGGACACAACCAATGCAGCAGGGGAGAGACCATAAGTCTTTTCTTTGTTATTGTATTCATATTAATTGTTGACTGTTAATTATCCTATACTCACCTAAGTAAGAGAAATATGTGACTATCATTTTACTTGTCATCCATTCCCACAGGTTTCCATGCTCTGTTTTCTCCCACCTCCCAAATCTATCACCAGTGGACTTCAGGTAACCCACTTGCATCTTCTCTTTTGATTTTAATGTATAAAATAAGGTGCAAAACTGCCATTCTTTGGAGCTTATCTCAATGCATTGAGATTTTGCTTCCTGGCAATTGTTCACAGTTTGGCTCAAATAAACTCACAAAAATTCTCAATAAATAAATACATAAATAAATAGCCACCCAGTCTATGGTATTTTTTTAATGGCAACCTGAACAGACTACAAGACTTACAGGCACAAGTCCTGCCTTCTGCCAAAGTGCTCACTCTGCAGTCTTCAAGTTAGCATCTCTTGAGAACATTGTGTTCACATCCAACTCGTTCTTGGGATTAGCAGCCTTTCTAACTTAGATGGAGGTCTGCTAGGCCATCTTCCTCATCTCGTGGGCCATGAAACTGAGGTGCTTGGAGCTGAAGTGGCCTGCCTGAGGCCCCCCAGTTACTCGTGGCCACATCTACAACTCTGGTGCTTCGGCTGGGCCTCTTCTTGTGTTTTCCCTGGTGAGGGTAGCAGTGAACGCCAGGCATCGTTCCATCACCATCAATGTAACGGTGATTTCCAGAGAAGAAACCAGGCCTGTGAGAGGTTTCCTGCTGCAGTCATTGTCTCTCTGTTCCTGTGTCCTCTGTAATTCACTTGTGGATGCTGTAAAATGAGCTCTCAAGGATGCATTTGGCTCCACAGAGAATTTGGAGCCATGCACAGTGGGTGCCTTGGGTCCCTCTGCATGGCGTAGCTCCCAGTCCAATTGTCTTTAAGTTGGTGGGAAGGAACCCCGAGATCTGAGAGCAGAGTACAGGCTCCTGTGATCCCTGCAGCATCTCAGACCTGAGTCAGGAGAGCCTGGGCTAAGGCCTGTTTGCAGGCTTTCCCGTGTACCAGCGGAGTAGGCCTCGCACATAGGCGGCACTTACCTCGTGTGTGACACCCACATGTTCCATTGAGTTTGCTGAGTAAATGAATGGATAAGTGGAACAAAAGAAGGAACCCTGGCTTTGATTACAATAATTAAGTTCAAATCCTAACTGTGCCACATCTGAGTTGAGAGACCTTGAGCAAATTACATAATCTTTCTGAGTTTATGTAATTGAAGTGGGGATAGCAGTACTTACCTTTCCAGCTTGTTGTGAGGTTTTGTTGCCAAAACAATAAGGGATATAAAGCATGCTACATATTATAGGTGCTAATTAAAGGGGCCTGACTTGGTGTTTTAAGTGAGTAGGGATTGGGTCTCATTGTGTGATTTCCGCTTCATTGAAAAATCTCTTTAGTGGATGCCTTGAGGAATACCATTAGAGAACCATTCCTTTGGCTAACAGCCTTTTCTCAAGTATAAGAAATTAAGAACCATTAGCCATTTATAGGACAGTGTTGAAGAGTTTATATTTTATTAGAATGAGCTTAGAGAAAGATACGGGAAAGAATTTTTGAAAACCAGGGCGGTTGGATTAGAATTAAGGAATGGTAGTAGTGTTGATGATGCCAAAGAGCAGATTGGAGGCAGGAAAGTCACCCAGAGTCATAGCATTCGCTTTTTTTGTGC
Organism: Murina feae; assembly: GCA_004026665.1. Taxonomy (NCBI): domain Eukaryota; kingdom Metazoa; phylum Chordata; class Mammalia; order Chiroptera; family Vespertilionidae; genus Murina; species Murina feae. The sequence continues at coordinate 29,651 of PVJC01012340.1, forward strand.
ATTCATCCAACAAACAGCTTTTGAAATCTTACTCTGAGAAATACTGTGAAGGCCTGGTATGTTCTATCTCTGTGGCCCTGATGACCATACTCACTGTGATTCGGTTGGTTCAGGTGGAAGCCCCAATTGAGAAGAATTTGATTTGTCTTCTTGTTGGCGGCATCTTTCTTGTAGCCACTCTGTTGCTCAGATGGTTCAGGTAAGAGAGGGGCTATGCCTGCTGCCTGTGGAAGGTCCGGCCTTGGCTGGTTTGGACCTAATGGGAGCATGGGTGTGGCAGCCTCTGAGTCTTCCCTCCAGTCCCAGGCTGTTCTGGTGCCTGTCCTCTCTTGTACAAGTTATTGAATGAATATCCCCTGGGTGTAACCTTATCCTGGGATTGTAGGACTAGGCCATGAATGCAGGGACCTCCAGAAAACTTGGTTCATGCTGAAGGTCCTGCGAGCTGGGTGACTTCAGAAGCTCTCCGGGAAGCTGGAGTTTGGAAGTTGTTGTGTGGGCTCCCAGCATGGCTGGGGGTAGAGGTAGTATCCAGACAGATCCTAACCCAGGGGAAAGCTCCTGGGTTTATTGAACACCCAGTAAACCGGGCCCCTCTTGATAAGCCCTGTCTGCCCCATAGCCATGAGAGAAACTTGAACTACTACTGATGCTAGAAATTTCAATGGGTTTGTCTGGTCAAAGCCATCTGGAGATGTGCCTTTGTTTATTCCCCTCGGGTAGTGTTCAGATAAGACTTTTGAGAACTATGAAACAAAATCCACAGCATTTTTTCTTAAAAAAAAAAATTCAACATATCTAGGCACTAAGGAAGTGCTGATTTGAACAAATAAATCCCCCTCTCCTCTTCAAAAAAACTTGTTTCTTTAGGGAACTTTCTGGGGAGAGAGACAAATAAATATGTAATTACAATTTGGTGTGATAGTGCTGCCGTGGGGAGTATATGATATGGATGCCAAGAAGAGTGGCCCCTGCCAGAATTGGGGCTTAGGCATGGTGAGCTGGGCTGTTGCCTAAGAAAGTTCTAGAAGTCCTAAGTGAAAAAGAGCTTCCTTTCACCCAGCAGATGTGGGTCAGTGGTTGAGAACCATGAACCAGGTTCTGTTCCTAGTCAGGGCACATCACGTGCCTGGGTTGTGGGCTCATTCCCCAGTGTGGGGTGTGCAGGAGGCAGTTCATTGATGATTCTCTCTTATCGTTGATATTTCTTTCTTTCTCTCTCTGACTCTCTCTCTCTGTCTCTCCTCTCTTCTCCCTTTCTCTCAAATCAATAAAAATATTAAAAAAATCAAAATCCCAAAATTTCCTCTGAAAGGGGAATAAATTATGTTAAAAAATTTGCCCTCTGGTCATGTGCGGGGTGTGTGTGTGGGGGGTGGGGGGTGGTGTGTGTGTGGTAGGGGAGGCCAGGGGAAGGTCCATGGGGAAAAAAGGAGACATATGTACTACTATTTGTAATACTTTAAACAATAAAAAGAAATTGCCCTCTGAACAGTTAGAGAAAATCGGGTAAGTATCCATATACCCACAAGGTGGTATAGACACCCCTAAGTGTCTTAGGGGTTCTCAGGACAGGGAAATAATTTTTAACAGAGGTAACAGAGATGAATCATACCAGCTGGTAGCTGAGGTTTTTCTCCAGCGCAGCGTCTCTGCTGAATCGCTTCCCAGTGGCGGTCCTGTAGTCATTAACCAGTGATTATTAAGCTCTGATGTATGGCTGATGCTGTACAAGCTGGGGCTTGAGTGGCAAATGAGAGATGGAGTCCCCTGCGCCCTACAGAGATGCTGGCCTCATTCCAACCTGTGTGTCCTGTCTGTCGGACCTCCTGCTGCCACCACCCTCCCCACAGTTCTCCAGGGCCCCACTTAAGTCTGGTCTCTTCCCAGGTCTCCCCAGATGTACGCAGCCCACGTAGGCGTCCCCGCCTCTGTTCTTTCCATCTTAGACTGGCACTGTTGAGGGCACTTGTTCCAGGTTTTTCCTTTTGTGACAGTTTACAATGACTGGAAGCTCCTTGAGAGTGGGGGACATTCTCGCTGAGGCCGTTTCCCCCTTGTCTCCTCCCACAGCACCTGAGTAATAACAGGTGGAGGGTTTGTCTGGTTCAGTTGTAAAAACCTGGAGTAATGACGTTTTCTCCATGGCCTCTTAGGCAGCTTGCTTTTCTAAATGTTTTCATTAGTGATAAGCACTTCAGAATGTCCGGCCCATATTTTCTTAGTCTGGATCTCGTCTCTCTAAACTGCCGCCGCTTCCCCATGTGTGGCTCGCTCGCTCCGTGGATTAGCTGGGGTGAATTTTAATCTGTGGGGCTTTTCTCTCAGCTGCCCTTGGGACTGTGCTGGGAGGAAGTAACCTCGTGGCCGGGCTCCAGGTAACATTCTTCCGCTGCAGGGTGGCCACGGATAGAAACGGCGCTGGGTTCTCACGTCTGGGTGCGGCAGGCTCCTGTGAAGTACTGCTCTTTTCTCTTATTTTCCTTTTTGAGATTTCCCCGCTCACACAAGATTGCTTGTTGCAGGCTTGAGAGTAACCACCGAAGCAGTGTCTGGTTGACTTTTTTTTCAGTTTTCCTCTTGCAAGTCAGGCCGTTAGTGATTTCCTCCCTTTTTTCTGCCTGCTAATATAGCTAAAACCCAAGGAGGTCCTCGGCTGTAGTTTTCAGCTGCATTATTTCTCTTCAGGAGATGTGTCATCTGCAGAACTTGAAGAGGGGATTTAGAAGTTCCTCGGCATGCCCTGTAGCATTTCCTGATGTTCTCCCCTTTAGAATTTAACAAATACTTTGTCTCCATGTCCCAGATTCATTGACTCCAAGATAAAAGTTTTCCTTGTCTAAACTTCTGAGGGAAAAAATGTGCAGTGTCCCCTTTGCCAGCACCTACTTTCTGAATGTACTGGAATTTCCGAGGAGGTCGCCAAGGCTGCCGGTAGTGGGAAGGTGTGGATGTGATTTGAAAAAGAGTAATGACGGCTACCAATATTTGAATATCTGCTCACCACTAGACGCTTGACTGGTTGGCAGGTCATTTTTTTTTTATTTTTATTCCTCACCTGGGGATCGAACCTGCAGCCTGCCACCAAGGTACGTGCTCTTGACTGGGAATCAAACCAGCGACCGTTTGGTCTGTGGGCCGATGCTCTAACCACTGAGCAACTGGCCAGGGCTTGGAGGGTCATTTAATCCATCCGTAACTCTGAGATAAGTACTGCTTGACAGTTGTGGAGTACTGACTAGCCCCAGGCCACATAAGTCACAGGACAGCCATATGAGCCTAGGTCTGTCGGAAGGAGCTACGGGAAGGCTATGTGCAGCTCACAGCTGTGCTGTCTGGTGGAACAGGCTTCTCCAGGCTGCGTCCGGGTGGTCTGCCACTGGCCAGGTCCTGGAGGTGCCAGCAGGGAGACGTGTGTGCTTGTGTGTTATGGCTGTTGTTGTTGAGTCTCAGAACTTCACCCCAGCCTCCCTTCTCTCCAGGCACCTCAGCGGCCTGGCCCTTGGACCTGGAGCTGGGAGGTTGTATTAGGGAGGATGCTGGGGCTTGCAGCCTAGGAGCTGGCTCAGCTCATCAGAAACCCCTGAGCTGAGAGAGAAATGGGCTTAATAACTATTTTTCAGGTCAGGGATATATTTTGTTATTGAGTTGCTATTTCTCTGCTGGCAAAATGAATAAAATCATTTTTAAAACCTCAAGAGAACCCTGAGATTTCAAATCAAACTATTTGCAAAACAAACAAAATCAACAAAAAACTGGAGCACTCACCCCAGGGTTCTGGCAAACAGAATGAAGTGTTCTCTGGAACTTAAAATAATACACATCATTTATAGCTTAGGTATCCATTAGCAAAAGGTCATGGAAAAATCTGGAAGATATCCAGAAATTCAGATAAAGTCTGGTTTATTTTTTCAAATGGTGAAACATGTACAGGAGAGTGATTCTGTCCCCGCCCCTCCTCACCAGCTGGTGCTGAGGTGGTTACTGGTGGGAGCTAAGCGACCAGGGGACAGATAGCCTCTGACCACCTCAGCCCTCTTTACTCAAGCTTTTTATTGTTGTTGCTCTGCTCACACCAAAATAATTCTTTCCTTGTTACAATGTCTTGTAGGTGTTTTTCAAAAGTTTATTAGATCAGATTTACTTTTTCTCAGAGCTTGTAATTTAAAAAATCATTATTAAGTGTGCAATGAAGGTCTTATTACATATTATGTACCTCAAATGGTTTCTTTATATTTTCATTAATTAGAAAACACCAGGAGATAGACAGTAGGAATATTAAAAAATTTTGAACACCTGCTCTGTTAAGAAAAATATGCCAGGATGATATGCGATATTACTCATTGTTTCTCTTTAGGGTATGTTTTGAAATATCTTTCTCTAATGATATCTTATGCAAGATGACCTTTTCCTGCTGTCACAGGCAACTTCGTGGCATAAGAAGCAGGTAAAACTGTATCTTATATTGAGCTCACATTCAGAAGTATCAGGAGCCAAGCTGTTTAACATTCCAGTTGGAGATTTCGATTTTGCATGTGGTTAATTCTGCAGAAAGCCTCCGACACCTGCAGCTGAGCTCCAGGCCATTCACAGCTGGTGTGTTAAGCGGCTTTCCTCTAGAGTCCAGAGTGACCTTGGGGGTCCTGGAGACCGATCCTGTCTGGGCCGGCTTCCTGGGCATGCAGCCTTTGAACTTGTACTGAGTCCTGTGCTCAGATGTCCCTGGCGGCATGTAATTCGCTTCTCCCTCTGTCTTAAAGTCCTTAATATTTTTTGAATAAGAGTCCCCCTCACCCCACCCCCCATTTTCATTTTATTGGGTTCTGCAAGTTACATAGGCGTCTGACCCTTTTAATTATAAAACTTTTCTTTCTACTTCTTTCAATCTAATATTTGAGACGTGTTACTGATTGATTAACATTTTCTTGGGGTTAGCAGTTAAAATATGGAGTGTCCCAAAAAACATATATACACACTTAGCAGCTGATAGCTCCATTGATGTTTCTTTTTAGATTTATCCATCGGAATTAATAATGTAAAACAAGCATGCATACATTTTTGGGGACACCCTGTAGTTCGTTGATTACTGAGGTTTATTGCATACTTGGAAAAGTCTTGTATTGTGATATCCTGGGTGGTAAAGTCTACTCAGGTATGGGCATACACTTTTGAGTATATTAAAAAAACCTCTGGCCCTAGCCAGTTTGGCTCAGTGGATAGAGCGCTGGTCTGTGGACTGAAGGGTCCCAGGTTCGATTCTGGCCAAGGGCACATGTCCAGGTTGCCGGCTCGATCCCCAGTGGGAGGCATGCAGGAGGCAGCTGATCAATGATTCTCTCTCATCATTGATGTTTCTATCTCCCTCTCCCTCTTCCTTTCTCTCTGAAATAAATTACATATATATATATATATATATATATATATATATATATATATATTTTTTTTTTTTTTTAAATACATTTTTATTGATTTCAGAGAGGAAGGGAGAGGGCGAGAGAAATACCAGTGATGAGAGAGAATCATTGATTGGATGCCTTCTGCACGCCCCCTACTGGGGATCGTGCCTGCAACCCCGGGCATGTGCCCTTGAGCAGAATCGAACCCAGGACCCTTTGGTCCACAGGCTGATGCTCTTACCTACTGAGCCAAACCAGCCAGGGCTCGTTTATCGTCCTTTAAATTGCACTGATCCTGCCTCCAGAGAAAGGAGGCCTGGACCAGGTTCCATGAGAATGATGTTGTCTTCCTCCTCCTAAAAGTGAGTGCTGCATTATGTGGAAAAGAGCCTGAGAATGTTCACTGAGGCACAACTAGAATCCTTGTGTGTCCTTTGCATGTGGAAACAGTACTCATAAAAGTTTGTACCTTTTTCTGAAAATTTGGAGATTGCAGGAGTTGACCTAAAGGCTTGAGGTTTTGCCCTAGCTGGTTTGACTCAGTGGATAAAGTGTCTGCCCTTGGAGTGAAGGGTCCCAGGTTCAGTTCCGGTCAAGGGCCAGTACCTCATACCTCCCTTGCAGGCTCAATCCCCAGCCCTGGATGGGGTGTGTATGGGAGGCAACCAATCGATGTGTCTTTCTCTCTCTGTTTCTCCCTCTCCCTTCCACTGTCTCTAAAAATCAATGGAAAAATATCCTTGGGTGAGGATTAACAAAAAGGTAAAATAAAGGCTTAAGGTTTCTAAATATTGTTGGTGGAATTAGCCAAGGGAATGAGATGGGTCTCCAGCTGAGCTGTGTGTTGTGTGGCTCAGTGTGTCCCTTTCCGAGGATCCCATTCTGCAGTCAGAGCCTGGCACCACTCATCCTCCCATTGCCCAATGTGAGATACGTCCATCTGATCCAGATCCTGTGATTGGTGTTTTTTGTGGTCAGGATGAGGCTGAGAATAGTCCTTCAACTGTAGTGCTCCTGTGGCAGTTGGTTCTTTGTGAGTCTGGCATTCTTCCTGGTTTTGGAGCCACAAAGGATTGTGAGCATTGGAGAGGCCCCCTCCTGGAGTCAGCAGTATTGGCAAGTAGTTTATAAATGTCCAAGTAGTGGGAGAGTTCTCTCCTCCCTGCCCAGCCTGCATGGGCTGCACCATCATGACAATTGGTCCTTGGCTCACAGAAGGGACAGAGGACACATGGGGTGGGAGTAGAGCGGGTAGAGATGTTTGGTTATTGCTGAAAACATTGGAGGAAGGAAAATGAGACCTGCAGGGAAGCATGGGCGGGTTGATGTGGTGCTGCTGAACTAGCATCTCGTGTTCCATTTGGGTCCTCTGCCAAGGACTTCACAGGCTTCCTTCTCTTCCCTGGCTGTGGAGACCTTTGGTTCTTGAGTGCCAGGCTGATGCTGGTGCTGCTCCTGGGTGTGCTCTTCTCCCGAGGACAGTTCAGTTTCCAATGTTCTCAGTTTTGTTCTGTGGATTTTAAGCCAAGTCAGAATCCTTTTCTCCGGAATGCCAATCTCCTTGGCCAATTGTTCCTTAGTAGCTGCGTTAAGGTAGGGGTTTTGTTTAAACTGTTTCAGAAGGATATCCTTTCGGCTCTGGTTGAAAATAACCTTGATTTGCCAGGTTCTTTTCTGTAATTTGTCACTTGCAGTGCTGGTCAAACCCATCTGGGGAAGAAGAACCTGGATTCTGTGGAGAGGAGATGGGAACTAAATATATACATATTTTAAAAAACCTCTGAAGTGTATTTTGATTGATTGATATTTGTTTTGTTTGGTTTGGTTAATATTCACCTGAGGATATTTTTTTCCATTGCTTTCCAGAAAGAGTGGAATGGAGGGAGTGAGAGAGAAAGTGTAACATCAACTGGTTGCTTCCCGCACCCACCCTGACTGAGGGCAGGGAGCCAACCCACAACTCAGGTACATGCCCTTGACTGGGAATTGAACCCACGAACAGGGTCAACACTCAAACCACTGAGCAACAATGATCAGGCACTGCTTTGCAGAATTTGAGGTGTTTCTAAGAATGCTATGGCCTGCACGTTTTCTCAGCATTACAATGGAACTTAGAAGCGTGGGTGGTCTGTGGATAGGGGTACGAGGTCTCTAGGCTCTAACCTTGCTACTTACCAGTCATATGTCTGCACAATGCTGGGCCTTTATTTGTAATTCATAAATTAGAGATAATAATGTTGCACATGGTTTAGGATTGCTGTGGGATTTTGGTGAGATAAGATAATAATAATTATTATTATTGTTTTGCATAATTGTGGTATGTATATGAAGTTCTCAATAAATGCTAGCTGAAATAACTTCATTATAGGCCAGTTTTTGCCACTCTGATTCATAGCCAAATGTGATACTTCCAATGTCCAGCTAGATATCCTTTGCCATAAAGTGTGTCATAAAATGTGTCATAAAATGGATGCATCAGTGTAAATCCTTTAGGAGAACTTTAAAAAATGGGGTGTTATTTAGAGCTGCTGTCCTTGCATAAGAAGGTGTAGGCAGGTCAAGTATCCTGGTGACTGATAAATCCAAGTGTAGCCAGGAATAATATTTGGTGTGTCAGATTGGGAAGAGGGAAGAACACACACACACACACACACACACACACAGCAGTGCTGTGTCTTAGGCCTTACGGATACAAAAGTGAAAGTTACAACCACTTCTCCCTTCTATGAGCACATAGAAGGAGCCCTTTATACTATTGTCTACAGGTCTGGCAGCTGGAATCATGGAGGCATTGGCACATGTTTTCTTCTCTGATGCCACTTACCCAGTGTCTTAGGGCTCGCTGTCAAGGAATGATGGGAGAGGGGTGTAAGTGAGAAGAAATAGGTGAGTGTTTGGCATGGATAATGGTACGTGGGGATGGGACGGGAAGGGAGTGAAGAAGAGGCAGCTCTGGTTTTGCAACCAGTGGAACCCTTTTCCCTGAGGCCTATCTCCAGCAGTGCACGCATTGTGATACTGTTTCAGCTTCCAATTAAGCAAACACATGATTTCAAGTATGAGATAAAGGTTGGAAATGTTGCAGGGTTTCAGTCACACTTGTACTATTTTATGGAATAACTCTTCAGTTTGACAACAGAGAGCAGGCCCCCAGTTCCTCTCTTTATGATGGCCGTCTGCCTTTCCTGGTGTTGCTGCCCTTATAAAATGGGCGATGGATTTTTACCTCAGTGCCCACAAATCAACATATTTTTGAAGAGCACTTGCCGGCTAATTTAAGGCTCACATATTCAGTAATGATATAATGGCGAGGTGGTCATTTATCCACCTCTTTCGGGTTAAAATGAATGGTTTCAGGTTCCGATGAAAACAAAAGTATGAACTGTGTGGGGCAGCTAATGCATTTTATGAATTTCTTCCATTTTGATTTAGTTGAAAGCCTTTTTCCTTTAGACTTAAAGAAATAAAAAGGAGACGGGAGTGAAAAGAACCAGCTGTACCTTCAAAACAACTAAAAGGAGGTCAGTTTTGTACATACATTGAGCACTAACAATGGACCAGGCGCCTTACAAAGCTGCAGAAATAAAGTGACCCCCTTCCTGGTGTGCTCACAGCTTGGCTTGGGTGAACACGATGGAAATCTGAATCCCTCCAAGAGAAATCTTAAATGGGAAGGAGGAAGAGTTAGAGAACACAGCATTTTATTGTGAAATGTGTCATCCTGTTCCTCTGGTAACCAGGCCCAGCACAGGGTCTGTGTCATACAGGCCTCATGTGGCCTTGAGTTGCGTAGGGCCGTGCTGGACTTCCGGGCTTCTGAACGTTGACTTTGAAGAGGGGACTTGTGAACATCTTGTTCTTGGATCAGGTTGAGAAAACAGAGGCTGCACAGCCAGAGGTGGCAGATTCCATGCACACTCCCCGAGCTTTTGTGTGCGGGGCACTTTCCGACTAGTGCGCTGGGCTTCCAGATGCTAACCTTCTTCAGGGGATAGAAGTGCACACATTCTCCTCCGAAGGGAGTGACATGACTGCATCTTCCTTCTTCTTCTTCTATTCCCGATTCTTTGTCAGGATCTCAGGGCGGCCCAGGAGTGACGTAGTCCCGAGCCCCCATCTCAGGCTGTTGTGGGAATTAAAGACACTAACGTGTGTGACGTTCTTAGCACAGCCTCTGCCTCTGAGTAAGTGCTCAATCAGAGTCAGTGCTGCAGCCGCCCGGGTGAGCAGAGCTGATTGGCGCACTGCTTTATTAATTACCCGGTGGCCTCAGCCCTCCGGGCCAGGGCCGGGCTCCTGCCTGAGGCGACTGCTTTCTGTCATTGCTTGATGATTTTTAGTTGATGAGTGGTTTTCTGTGGCTGACATTGCTCATTGTGAGATAGCCTGTGTGTGTGTGTGCGTGCGCGCACGCACGCGCGCGTGAGCTAGTTGCATATGACATAAGTTTGATATTGGTTTAATTAAGTTTGTGTTGTCTTCTGGAAAGTCTGTGGTTCAGCTAAGCTCAGCACGTGGACCATGGGAGTGACCAGGCTGTGACTATGGAATGAGTGCAAGTTGAGGATCTGGGTTTAGTTTCCTTAGTGAGTGCTATGAAATGAGAGCCTGCTCCCTCATTTCTGTTTTTGTACCCCCACCTGCCAGTTTGCCACATGGTGCTAACCCTTTTAAGACAGGAAGTTTTTTCAGGTACATACAGTTTTGATAGTTAGGAAAATATCTTGAGATTCCTTCTCAAGCTTTCAGAAGTAGACAGAG
>PVJC01012341.1:0-39828 GCA_004026665.1 Murina feae
CTGGGGGCAGGTCCCCAGTGATGACACACACACACACACACACACACACACACACACACACACACAGAAGGCACCTGGCAGACTGGGGCCATCATAGGACATCCACTGAGGGGTCCCAGACTGTGAGAGGGCACAGGTCGGGCTGAGGGACTCCCTCCACGCCGAGTGCACAAATTTTTGTGCACCGGGCCCCTAGTGTTCATATAATAAAGATAGACATATTTTGTGCTTTTAATGAAATACTGAATCAACCTCTCTCTATACACACACACACACACACACACACACACACACACACACACACATATATATAGTACATGATGAATTACAAAGAGAATTTTTCTCTTTTTTTTAGGTTGTAGTATGTTATTCAAATGAATTCATTTCCCATAAGGGTTATATATACTAGTCTTAAATGAATGTAAAAATAATGTGCTTAAAATCATATACATAAAATCTTTATTTTCATTTTATACTGGACATTTAATTAGTGTTGTTTTTTTCATGGCTTGATAGAGTGTTCATCTCTTTACCATCAATTCTGTTCTCTTCTGTACTGATTACTAGCTTAGTACTACTTTAGGAAATAAATCTCTGATATCTGGATTTTGAAAAAACTAACAAAACCAGACTGGTTTAGTTCCAGCTTTGGCCACAATGAGGTGAGAGCAAATTTTTTTATTTCTCTTTCACTTTGCCATGCTGCTCCTATGAAAACTTTCAGACTCTCTCATTGTATGCAATAAATTCAATAGTGTTTATTTTCAGAGGAAGACAATCAGTGTTTTTCATTTATTTTAATTGTGTGGGAAAATTAAACAAATATTTGTGCTCAATAGTTTTTTAAATTCATCTTAGAAATTTCAACAGTTAAGGATTTTATGCAGATATTGGCCTCCAGGTGAATTTAAAATAAAGTCACCCCCCCCTTTTTTTCCTTTGATTTATTCTCATGTGTAGTATCTCATTTATCTGACTATATCTCACTTATATTTGGATACTTTCTTATTCAGTTTTTTTTGACCGTTATTTTATCCTCATTTAAAATTGTGTTTCACTTCATATGTTAATTTGTACTTTTCCATTGTGAATTTCAGTTTGTTCTCCTCTGCTCATATCTGTTATCCGTAGAGTTATTTCTATACCTGTCCGGGTCAGTGTTCTTCTCAATTTAATAGGATCTGAAATATGATTCAGGCTTTTTAGTGATCAAACTCACTACAGGAGGTTGGCATTTAGTACAAATTTGGCATTATCTCATCAGTAACTTTTTAAAACCTTTCTAAATTGACTCCATTTATAGGGATTATTTCCTGTTTATATTTTGATTCCCCCTCTATCTCTAAAAGTAATATATTTATATATAGGTATAATTTTAATATCTACAATGACTACTCTATTGCTCACAGTAATTGCATTGCAAGGTAAATACTGAGAATAGATGAAATGGTACTTACTCTGTTTAAATCTAACTACACAGATTTAGTTAGATTTTGTTTTTTTGTCCTTAATGTCTTTGCACTATTTTCCTACCTATTAATAGCAGCATTACATACACTTCTTTGTTTCCCCAATAAAGAAATGAAACTGCAGATTTGTTTCTTTTCAATGTTATGCTTCTTTCTGAGTTTTCAATTTTCTTTTTTTTCCCCTGAATAACATTAAGTGCTGCAAGACACTTACCTGTTCCCTTAATTTCCTACGATGCTTGTCTTCTGGACCTGCTGATTTGCATATGTTCAGATTTTCAAAGTATTCCTTTACATGATTTTAATCAGAAGCTATTTGCAGCCCTGGCTGGTGTCTCAGTTGGTTGGCCGTCCTCCCATGCAGAGAAGGGTTGCCAGGGTTGGGTTCCAGGTTAGGGAACATGCCCGATGTAGGCTTGACCCCGGGCTGGAGGTGGAGAGGTGTGTGCAGAAAGCAGCCCATCTGTGTTACCGATTTATGTTACTCTCACGTGGATGTTTTTCTCCCTCTGAAAATCAGTAATATATTTTAAAGCTATTTTGCAACTTCTTCATTGCTCTCTACTTGGTTTAATTTTTTCCATAGTTATTGTCAGAAAATTAGAATAGCTTTTATAATGAAATATTTCAACTAATTTACAAATAATTGTAAATAACAGTATTTTGGTTTGAAATGAGAACCTTGAACAATGAAGAAGGGAAGTGATTTTCATATTACCACTATCTTAAGAAATATCTTAAGAAATGTTTAAGAAGTGTTAGCCAGCTACTTTAAGATGATTTTTCTATTCAGTGCAATTACATTGCATGAAATAAATTTCTCTCTGTCATGAAAATTTTTATTTAAATACTTGAATTAGGTTACTTTAAGACTACACCAAATTACCTATTGTATTTCACTATAGATTGACAAAGATGCTAACTGACACTATTTGGAAGGTATTATTTTACTAGGGAAGGACTTAAGGAAACTTTTCACTTATGAATAATTAATGAGGCAGGGGTTTATCATTATTTGTGTAGTATACAACAGGCTTTCTACTAGACAATAAAGGTGCAATGTTGAAAAAGACAAACCATTTTTTAAATTTATTCTGTATCTTTCATTCTCTTGGGTAATACACATAATTAACTTGTAAACAGATAGCAATATAAAGTTACCTATATTTCTATGTATGTATGCATGTAGGTATCTATGTATATATGTATGTATCTATTACCTAGCTGTCATTATTACACAGGTGCTGCATTAATAGAATAATTTTAAAGAGTGACTGCTCCACAAAAATAGTATTCTTTTAGATAGGATATCAGGCAAGGTTCCAATAAAAAGACGACATTTGCACTGATGTTTTAAGGGAAGGAAGAGGCATTTGTGATGGTGGGAACATATTTAATTCCCTGGGATAGAAAAGAGTTTGATGTGTTCTGGAAACAATGGTGATGTGAAATAGGGATAGAGCTTACAGTGATTGAAACAGAAAAAGTTTCAAGAAATAGAGAGGGACAAATCAACGAACTGAATTACATTTTAAAGTTAATTTTAACAGTTCTTAGAAGAATACTAGGAAATGGTAATTTCAGAAAGATAAATTTGAAAATGCTTTGTGTAAATCAGATAACAATTTACTGTGGCTTGGACCAGGTGAAAAACATCTTATATAATTCTTATATAATAAAAGAGAAACATGCAAATTGACTGTTACCACCAGCCAATCAGAGCGGCTGTATGCAAATTAACCCAGCCAAGATGGAGGCTGGCAGGGCGGCTCTGCACTGGGAGCCTCTGTGGTTGGCATAGCTGTTCCAGGTGTGTCAGCTCAGTAGGGGGGGGTCCAGCCTGGGGCCTCCTTGGGGCATCCAGGAGCGCCTGCCCTGGGGCCACTGCCTGACTCCACCCCCAGGGGGCCTCCACCAGGCGTGTGGGAGAGTGGGTCCTCCACGGGGCTTGCAGGAGCAGCCATCCTGGGTCTGCTGCCTGGCTCTGCCCCCTGGGGGCCTCCCTGGGGCATGCGGGAGCGCAGGGGGCCTCTGCAGGGTGTGTAGGAGCAGTCGTCCCGGGTCCACAGCCTGGCTCTGCCCGGGGGCCTCCTCGGGGGCGTGTAGGAGCACCTGTCCAGGGTCTGATACCTTCATCCACCCCCCCAAGGGCCTCCACAGGGCGTGCGGGAGCGTCTGCTGCACAGTGCGGAGAATCTGAAGCCAGTTCGCTGCCCGGCTTCATCCCAGGTGTGTTTTCTCAGCAGCAGGGCCCCACCGAGGGATCCTGCACCAGTGTCTGCCCCTGGCTCGCCATCCAGCTCTGTGCCAGGTGTGTCCCTTCAGCAGTGGGGGCCCACCAGGTGTGTGCGATCGTGGGCCCTCTGGTGGGAAACGTCCAGGCCTGCACTCACCAGCCCTCCCACCCCCCAGTCCACGAACCCTGAAGGGGCTGTGGACAGCCTGAAAATGGCCCTCAGCCCCTCACCCAGGCTGGCCAGGCATGCCAAGCAGGTGGACATCCCCCCCGAGGTGTCTCAGACTGCAAGAGGGCACAGGCCGGGCTGAGAGACCCCCACCCTCCAAGTGCATAAATTTTTGTGCACCGGGCCCCTAGTTTGGATATAAGCAGGGTGTGAAATCTCTCTGGCAATGAATATAAATAGGGTGGCCACTATCTCTACTCTTATTCAAAACTAAAGGCCTGGTGCACGGAAATTCGTGCACTTAGGGGGGCGAGCCCCTCAGCCTGGCCTACACCCTCTAGCAGTCCGGGACCCTTCAAGGTTGTCTGGCTGCCTGCTTAGGGCCCCATCCCCATGGAGCCCTAAGCAGACAGGCAGACATCCCCCTCATAGTCTCAGGCTCTCACAGTCCAAGACCCCTCACTCCTTATTGCCCGCCTGCAGCGGAGGTGGGAGAGGCACTTGCCACTGCCTCTGCACTTGCCAGCTATGAGCCCAGCTTCTGACTGAGCAGAACTCCCCCTGCATTGAGCGTCTAACCCCTGGTGGTCGGTGCACATCATAGCAACTGGTCATTCTGCCATGTGGTCAATTTGTGTATTAAGGTTTTATTATACAGGATAAGTACTACAAGTCATAGCTAGAGCAATCAGGCAAGATAAAGATATAAAATATTGTTGGTTGGCTTTGGAAATTACCACAAACCTTGACACTCTTAACAGTATTTCCTTTTATAATTGTATTTTCAATATGTGGAGAGATCCTGTCCTTTTATTCTTCATTTTTCATACCTTCCTTTATACTCCTCCTTTCTTTCCCCTTCTGGTACCTCCACCTTTCCTATCTCTTATTTTCTCTGTCTTATCTTTGTTTTCCAAGATGAAAGAATAATACTCACCATAATGGGAATTATTTTAGAAGTTTCAATATTATAAGGCTGTAGGAAAAAAGAAATTTTTTTTTTCTGTAAGTCAGACTGCAGCTATGGGAGTAATAGACTCCAAGCCCTCATATTTTTTACTGTACCACCACTTTCTGATTGAGCTAATAGAGATTTTAGAGTGATGGCTTGTCAGGTGAGCATATTCCTTCTGTGTGTCAAGTCATTTTTCTTTTCTAAATATGTTCTGATTAGTCATGCAGTTTCATTTGTAAAATTGGTAAGGGGTGCTGATAGTTTTGATTTATATAAAGAAAAAAATGATATAAATATTTAATACAGCATACTGTGAAATCCCCCCAAAATGCAAATATGAATGTGAAAATGATTACAGTTGGAAATAAATTAATTTAATCCATGTTGAATGAAAAATACAGTATATTTGGATTTTCAAACATATCAATGTTTCTCTGTGCCTAATGGTTTTCACAAAATTGTGCCTTGTTTCAAATTCTCCCTCACTGTATAATTTTTTTGAGTGTAGGGCTGAGATTAAAGCAAGTATAAATGATTATCTCATGAGGTATCTATTATTTGTAGAAAAGATACCTGAGTATAATAATTTAAAATATATATTTTTGTGAGTTCAATTCAAGATATAAATTGGCATTATTTTATGGTAAGTCTTTAATTCAAGTTAGTGTTCAATGCATTAAGTGTCTGGGTGGACAAATTCACCTGTAAAAATTAAGTTTCCCTGCTCTCCCTCCTTCTCCCTATAAACTTTGCCCCAAATACTGGTGTCTACTGGCTTGAGATTTTATCTGATCTCTGTTTTCCTCTGCTCTTGGTGTTCTCAAGATATGTCTACTCATTTCATTTTGTTCCTCATAGTAAACAACTAACTAAACTGCATCTGTTTTTCCAGGCTGGTTTTCTAACGTTTGCTAAATCTCCAAAATCGCTTCTGTAAATAAGGAAAAAAATTAAAAATCACCAATAAACCACAAAACACTTCCTTGGAAATAGGCAACTAATTTTTTATTTCTTGTAATATTAACACATGGCCTATCATTCATCGTTAACTGTTCACTTGTCAACTAGGTTCATATACTTATCTGTATGTTATAAAACTGTCCTTATGTTTGACCTCAT
The DNA here is from genome assembly GCA_004026665.1 of Murina feae. Lineage (NCBI taxonomy): Eukaryota > Metazoa > Chordata > Mammalia > Chiroptera > Vespertilionidae > Murina > Murina feae. The sequence goes on from PVJC01012341.1 coordinate 5,949, forward strand.
TGATCAAATTTATAGATAAGATTATATAATTGCATAACCAAAGGAATCTTAATATCTTCTTCTCTCCTCTTTTCATCTAAGGAACTGAACTTGACAGCTAGGAAAAAAAAAACTTTACTTGTACCTCCAATTCTTAAAAAATAAAGAAGATGCAGATAAAATACTAAATTATTAAATCCTTGTATAAATATCACTTGGGTTGTCTTATCACTTAATACTTATATAAGAATGACTGGAATTCTAATTTTGCAATTCTAGAACATTTTTTACTCATATATCTGATTTCTAATTGTGGGATCTGTGTTTTTCCCATTGCAAAGTTTCAGCTTTGCCTAAATTATTTCTGTTTATGAGTAGTAATGCTAGCTTTGCTGCCATTGTTTATTAGATATAAACAATACTTTTCTTTAATTCTCCTAGTTTTTAAAATATATATTTTATTGATTTTTTTACAGAGAGGAAGGGAGAGGGACAGAGAGTCAGAAACATCGATGAGAGAGGAAACATCAATCAGCTGCCCCCTGCACACCTCCTACTGGGGATGTGCCCGCAACCAAGGTACATGCCCTTGACTGGAATCGAATCTGGGACCCTTCAGTCTGCAGGCCAATGCTCTATCCACTGGGCCAAGCTGGCCAGGGCTAATTCTCCTATTATGCCAAAATTTAATTTAAAAAGTATTCAATGTGTATCATGGCTTGGCATTACAGAAATGAAAAACCTTTAAATTCAGGGTGAATATTCCTTGTTTAAAATTATTGTTGGACAGTCTTATCTGCAGCGTTCATTGGCTTGAGATTTCATATGATACCTCCATTTTTCTGTAATATCCCTTCCCACTTCTCACCCTAACCACCCACTTTACTCTTCATAAAGTTATCCTACATCATCCCAGGGAATACTAATGCCATCTCACTCTGTTTTGAAAGTCTATCTAGTTTTCTGTTGCCCCTTATTCCTAACACAGATTAAGGTTCTGATTTTTTTGTATCAGAAATCCACCCATGTGCATATCTGATATCTACTTAGAAACAAAAACAAAAAATACCAGCAAAACCCCAGAAATTCCACTAACAGTAATCTTTTGCTATCCATATCACAAAGCAGCCACATAATTGACTCAGCGTAATAGTTTAAGGATCAATGCTAATTCTCTGTTGCTTAAATCTGTTTTTTACACACTTTGTCTTTTCCATGATTGGAACTCTGTGAAACACCAATTATTCTTCTATTTATTCATTTAATAGACATTAAAGTATGCCATGGACCAGTTATTACGCCAGAAACTAGTGGAGTCTAAGGCAGATGTAACACTATATTACACACATGCACAGAATCTAAAGAGAAAGTCATCAGATCAGGAAGGAAAAGCTGGGTGAAGTTCCGGAGAAGAAAGTACAGAGTCCTCAGAGTCTGTGGATAGAGACTTAAACTAGTGTGAAGGCCCTGGAAAACAATCAATATAGGTATCGGGATATTTTATTTGGTGGAAGAAGATAGATAATAGTGATAGAGAATAGTGAGTTCTCCAAACATCATTTACTTGAGTAGCATCTTTACCATTTTGTTATATCCCTATAACTTATATTATTATTTAATATTTTTAAATTAACTCACTTTTAAAATTTGCTTTATGCAAAACTACATTATTTACTAAGTTGATGGAACCATGCATTAATTAGTCTATGCAAATTGATAATGACTATAAAAATTATGATAATTTATCTGTGTCATTGTTAAAATAATTTCAGTAATCACTATCTTTACTAGTTCAAGAGAGTAGTAGAATATATTGCAGAAAAATGTGCTTGGTTCTGGCTGGGCTGACTGTCCCCTGGATCCTGAACCAAGAATCAGAAACCAAACAGAGCACAAGTCATTAAATGAGCAGAATAAGTTGTTACTTGTCCAACTTAAAATGTTTTTACTTCTTCACTTAAAATTACCCTACCCAGCACTGATGAAATGTACATGTCTGGTAGGCCATGAGAAATGACACTCCTCTTTGATATAGAAAGAAAACAGGGTTCTTTAAATGCATAAATTTCATAGTTCATCCTTCCTGGTGAGCCAGTTAATAAGTTGAATTCAGAAAACATCATGCCTGGGGTATTTTTCAGTCTTATCAATAGCATAGTTCCTAAGCAAGGATTTATTAGTCTGAAGTCCAAAATACTGAGTAGTCACAAGTTTTAACATGAAAGACAAATTAAGCTATAGGCCATGGACCTTAACCAGCAGCCAGAGAATCAGGTCACTTGAGGTGTCAGCAGTGGAGATAGATCTAAAGCAAAGATTAATTTGGAATGTTGAAAGGGGGAGGGTGAGAAAAACAAGTATCATATGTTTTGCTCCTAGTGTATATCCTTTCTCTCTTTCTGTTCAAAGATAACATACTCACCTGTGACCAAATGATGTGAACTGCCTCCCAAGACTGTCAGTATCTATATAACAAAAGGGCAATATGCTAATTAGACCAGACATCTTCCAGATGACCTTCTGGACGTCCTTCCAGACAAAGCCACGGTGGCAGGGACTGAGGCAGAAGCATTTAAGGGCAATCAGGCGGGCAGGGAAGAGCAGTTAGGGGGTGACCAGGCCAGCAGGGGAGAGCAGTAAGGGATCAATCAGACCAGCAAGCAGAGGTGGTTAGGGGTGATCAGGTATGCAGGCAGGCGAGCAGTTAGAAGCTAGCAGTCCTGGATTATGAAAGGGATGTCCCATATTGGAGAGGGTGTAAGCCAGGTTGAGGGACTCTCCCACCTCTGTTCATAAATTTTGTACACTGGGCCTCTAGTATCTTTATATTTGAAATACTTTGCATAGTCCTTATAAAAATTTTTTTCACTATTGAATTTATTCAGCCTAAATGTACTGACCACCTATTATTAAAAATGTTTGTGTTACAAAAGATATAAATCAGAGGACATGATAGGACGTGATACTTGATTATCCTTATGAAAAACAAGGTTGCAAATGTAGGACAAATTGAAGAAGAAATTTTAGAGCAGTATTTTATCTCTTTCAAGGGGAGTAATCAAGAATTTATCCTAAATATTCCATTTAACGTCGTGTTAAACAAGTCCTCACCCAAGGATATTTTTCCCACTGACCTTTAGAGAGAGAGTGAAAGGGAGGGAGGTGGGGGGAGAGACACGACTGGTTGCCTCCCACACATGACCTGACCAGGGCTGGGGACGGAACCTGCCACCAAGGCACATGCCCTTGATCAGGATCAAACCTGTGACCCCTAGGTTCATGGGCCAATACTCTAACCACTGAGAAATACTGGCCAGAAGTCATTTGAAATATTAATAGGATATGCATCCATAGTTCCAACCTCTTTAGTGAGTCATTAAAGGAAAGAAACATGTCAGCATGTGAAATCTCTGTACTTTCCTCTCAATTTTGCTGTGAATCTAAAACAATCCATAAAAATAGAATCTTGATTAGAAAAACAATTGATAGGATTTGGTGTCAAGAAGTAGAGAAATATTGGTGTTCTACGAACAGAGAGAAAGAGTAATATACAGAAGAAAAAAATAACTGTAGCATAACAAAGTGAATCAGCACAGGGTTAATATGAGGAAAGGCGGAGGTTAGTGGGGTCCTCTTCTCTGGAATGTCACTTACTGTGATAGAAGAACTGATGCCTCACCACCAGCTCTCTTTCCTCCAGAAAAACAAAACAAAAAGACTTAGTAGCAAAGATCTCATGTGTTCACCAAAGGCCTGCACATTCAACTCTACATCCCACAGTGAAACAATGCATTAAAGAGGTTAAATTCAAACTTTCCAAAAGCACTAGAAAATTACCATTATAATAATACAATCTACAGATTTCTTCCTCTGAATGTCTTACAGGACCCCCTTTTCTTTTTGTAATGATTCTTCCCCTATAGCTAAGGATAGTATCTGGATAGTAGAGGAAATACTTAATGAGGATGGAAGAAAGTATTAGCTTTAGCCCATGTTTGCATGGCAGCAAGGGAAATAGGTAATGATAGGTTAAAAAAAAAACATCTATTTTTATTCATCTAAAATATATTATATTTTGAAATAGAAGAAATAAAAATATAATTATTCAAAAGAAACATTATTTTATATGTTAAAAATCCAAAAAGAATATAGGAAAGCTTTTAGAATTAGTTCATATAACCATCAAGGTCATTGAATGAAAATAATTTTCAAAAATCACTTGTAGTTTCACATATCAGCTATGGACACTTAGAAAAAAACTTTCTACAGAATTTTATCATTTACAGGAACATCAAAATATTATATGCCTAGGGATAAGTTAAATATCTAGGAGAAATATGCTGAAGACATGTATGAAGAATTAAAATGGCCACAGATTAGCCCAAACCGGTTTGGCTCAGTGGATAAAGCATCAGCCTGCGGACGGAAAGGTCCCAGGTTCAATTCTGGTCAAGGGCATGTATCTTGGTCACGGGCACATCCCCAGTAGGGGGTATGCAAAAGGCAGCTGATCAATGTTTCTAACTCTCTATCCCTCTCCCTTCCTCTCTGTAAAAACTCAATAAAATATATTTTAAAAATAAAATAAAATGGCCCCAGATAATTTGACACTTCTATTAAGAGTTATTTTATAGCTCATCTTCATCCTACTTTGGCCAATAGAATACCGCAGAAGTAGTATTTCACCAGTAGTAGTTTCCAGGCTCGGGCCTTAAGAGACTGGCAGCGCCTGGTTCCTATCTCCTGGAACACTTGCTCTTGGAGTGTAGCTGCTGGGAGAAAGACCAAGGGGCCCAGAGCCAACAGCCTCCAGGGCGTCTTTAGCTGACAGTCCAACAACTTGTCAGCAATGGGATGGAGCCATTTTGGAAGCAACTCCAGCTGAAGCTATACTGAGGCAAAGCAAGCTGTCTTCACAACGCCCTGATCTAATTGCAGATTAATAAGCAAAATAAATGATTATCTTCAGCTACTAAAGTAGAGGCACTTTCTTGCACAACACTAGATTACTGGGAAAAATGTTTGTGGATTTGAAGATTCTCTGCAATCTTCAAATATTGTAATAAGATTCTCTGCAAAGGCATCTATAGATTCAGTGAGATAATAAAAAAAATTCAGACACAAAACTAATATATGCCATCTAATTATATTTAGTGATATTTAAAATTAGGCAACACGAATCTATGGTGTTAGAAATTTTGATAGTGAAATTTTTTAGCTTAAAGTGAGATGGAAATGAAGTATCCTTTTTTTGTGGTTGTAATATTCTTGGTGCTGTTTACATGGGGATATTTACAGTGAGGAAAACCAAGCTGAACATGTGTGACTTGTACTCAATTCTGCATACTTAATACTCTAAAAAGAGCACCACTTTACATAAGCATTATAGAGAAGCATGTATAAAAATAAAAATATCCATGTAAGCTGGTACTATTTATATCAAGCTATAGTTATGCAAAAAATTACACATTTTTATTTAGTGATGCAATCCATTTTTTTATTAAGGTATAATAAAAAGAAAACTTAAAGTAGTATTTCTTCCAAGCAAATTTGGGCTGTATAGAGTTTCCAGTCATTTAATATTTAACTTAGTGGAAATGTGAATTATCACAATCACAAAACTGGATAATGGTTAGACAGACGTTAGGTTTATTATACACTAACATTTTCTATAAAATTAAAATTTTTCATAATTTAAGAAACAGGTAAGACTGGGATCTCAATCTTTGAATTGTCAACTAATTCTAACCAACAAATGTGGTGCTTTCTCAGTCCTAGGTTTGAGTCTGGGTCCCCGTTAGTGAATTGAACACGAATGTTCATGCACTATGCAGCTGACAATACTGCAGTAGAGTTTATAGATCTTGGATTTCTGTATCTCGCTGCTACAACTCAAACACAAAGGAAGAAAAGACCAAAAATGGAAGGTGACTAGACAGCTTCTTTCTCTCAGCCAGGGTAGCTAGATTCTACTGTCTTTTTTTTTTTCCTGTGGAAAATGGGAAAGAAGGGACAATCTAGAGATACTTTTTAAACAAGACATGGTCTGTGTGGGTTTTTATCATACCACTGTCAAGGGAGAAAGTCCACGTACAAAATGTTATAAAAAAAACTCCAGTAAAAGAACAGTTCAAACGCATAATTTCTTCCGTCCTCCTTTAGAATTTTGAGCTGTACATTGCAGTTGGTTCCTTGCCTGATTAAACCTAGTGCTCTCCTAGTGTGGTGTGTGTAAAAGATGGAGAAGGATTGGTGGGAGAAAGGGAGCCCTATATTGTTATAAGATCAGAATATGTGTCTAACACATTAATAATTGCACAGTAGGTGTTTAGTAGTTTTTAAGTAATAATTTCACTTTCATTGGCATTGGCTTTTATCACGGGGCTTTAATTTTACACAGACCAGTTTCACAGGTTTTCTTTTATTATGTTATTCATTCAACTGTGTTAAAACTACTTTCCAAAGATACTCAGAAGTAAATCAAACTGAAAATAACACTCAGTTAATCTTATAAACATATCCATGAAAGATATATTTTTGTAAGACTTTTGCTATTTTTAATTTGCACCCAAAGATATATTTATTGATTTTACAGAGAAGGAAAAGAAAAGAAAAACATCTACTGTTTGTCTCCCCTGCTCACCTCTATGGGGGATCAACTCTGTGACCTAGGTATGTGCCCTGACTGGGAATCAAACCTGCAACCTTTTTTGGTGTATGGGACAACATTCTCCTTTCCTCTCTCTCTCTCTCAAATCAATAAACATATCCTTGGTTTGAATTTTAAAAAACCTGTGTTACAAAAAATACATTTTTCAGAGGTATGTTTACAAGACTAATCTAGTGTTATTTTTAGTTCAATTTACTTCTAATTACTTGTATTTTCATAAAATAGCTTTAACACAGATGAATGAACACCAATAATAAAAGAAAACCTGTGAAACTGGTATGTGTAAAATTAAAACCCCATGATAAATCCAATGCCCATGAAAGTAAAATTATTACTTAAAAATGATGAAGCACCTACTGAGCAATTATTAATGTGTTAGACACATATTCTGATCTTAGTAACAGTATAGAGCTTACCCCTCCCTCCAATCCTCCTCCATCTCCCCACACACTCCACTTCTGGAGAGGCCTAGGTTTAACCAGGCAAGGTGCCAACTGTGATATACAGCTGGAGACCCTAAAGAAGGACTCAAAGAATTATATATTTGAACTCCAAACGGGGCTCTGAGACTGACTCTTTTTAAATGCTCTTTCTTATTAGTCATAGTTTCAAATTAATGTTAACATATATTTTTATGTCTTAGCTTATCTATGACTTTTTAAATTGCATAATTATGCTTTGTTTAAATAAATGGGCAATAAACTTTGGATTGATGTAAAAGATAGCCTTACAATCCAAACTGATATTCAGCAGAAATGTGTTAAGTGAAAATTTCCCAAGCATATTTTGAGTGTGGTTTTATTTCAAAGTTATTCACAGCAGACCTTTATAAAAATATACTTATTATTTAAGGTGAGTTATATCTATACAGAAGTTAGTTATTAGAAACATTCTGGATTTCTTTCCTACGTATTGTTGTAACATTCCTAAACTAAGATCTGTCAATTGAAAAAAATGTGTTATTTAATCTGGGTTAGTCCTACATAGGAAAATGTACTTTGGGAATTTTCACTTTGACTCAAATATGAAGAACTGGTTGCTGCTGGAGGCAGAAAAGCAGACTAAATGAAGCTAAGATCTTTCCAAGGAAAGTAATGATGTATTTTAAACCCAGTTACAGAAAATCTTGTGTCTTGAGTTACTACAATGTGGTAAAAAACTCAGTTATTGTTAAAAGAAACATAGTTCATTGAATCAGACATAAATAAATTATTCAGTAATAAATGACAAAAATCACATAAAATTATACTTAGAAAGAGGAGAAAATGCAGTGTAAATATCAATGCATTTGTTAAACACTGTAGTACTTTATAACACAAAGACTGAGCTATATTCAAAGTAAAATTTTAAAAAAGATACAAGAATACTAGGATGCAATGGAAAATGTGGCAAACAAGTTAACTGCATTATAAATGAATGAAATGGCCTCCCTATGGGGATGGGGAGAAATGATGCTTCCCCAAATATCTTCTGAAATGAGAGTGTCTGTGAGACAAGGCAGAAGAAACTATGCATCACACTCTATATTACTTGATAATGTCTTTTCCCAAGGGATTATATGTTGATAATTCTACACCAACATTCACTCGTATTGCAGTTGAACAATGAAGTCCAGTAAATGGATGGTGGGAGCTGGATTTCTCACAGTTGGAGTGGGAGTTTATGGATAAGCAAGGGGAGAAAGCTAAAATGACCTATATTGGTAATGAATTATAGTTAAGCACATCAGTATGTATTCATGTGTAGCTTAATATAGATACCTGTGATTACCTGTGAAATATTTACAGATATTCATATATACACGTGTTAATATATCACTATATATTTCCTTGCGCTGTCAGCTGAGAGGGCCAAGAAAAAATGACTGCCTAGTGGATTGCATAATCTAGTAATAATTTTATTCCCAAGAATATTCTATGGGAAAGGGAAACAAAATAACTACAGTAGAGAAACCTGACAAACACTACCTCACCCAAATGATCAGGTTTCATATCAACAGGGATAAATCATGATAACAGTATGCACCCTTGATATGATATGATAAAAATTACTCTTTATCTCTACCAAAGCTAAGCCAAAAAATATAGAGCCCAAGTATAAGCCTGAGAAAAATATCAGAAAAATCCCAACTGAGGCACATTTTACAAAATACCTTACCAGTTCTTCTCAGAATCAGCAAGGTCATATCTACTTGTTAATTAGATAGCTATTTTGGCTTAAGTCTTTACATCCAAATTTTGATGAATAAAATTTTAGGACACGAGTAGAAAAGCAAAATGTCTTCATTTAAGAACACATGTTAAGTCTGAGATGATTGTGGTGCATTTATGTGGGAGTAGTCAATGGTCAGGGTCACTCAGGGAAGGGATTAGGACTAGTAACACAGATGTAAAAGTTGAGGCTAAGTCTCAGCCATTGCCAAAAAATCCTGGTTAACAGAGCTGAGCATGAACTAAGCTTAGATTAACATAAATGAACAGTCAAATTAATATGTATTAGGGTAAGACATATTAATGTCTTACTCTTTCTCAAATATAGGGTAACTTTTGGAACTTTGGGGCTTACTGTGTTCTGTGATTTCAATGGGACCCCTAGGTTTCTGTCAAGAATGATGGATACAGCATAATAAATCTGATATGACCAAATTGACTCTAATTTAGTTCACTACTTCCAGCTATTTTTATTGTTCCTTTATTCAACAAAAATTATTTTTGCCTCCTATGTGCAAAGCACTAGTCAAGGTGGTAGAGATATAAAAATGAATAATATATAACTAATTCCTATTTTTTAAATTTATATCCTTCAGGATACATACCATGAATATTAAAACAAATGAAAAATAATTTCTGATATTTATAAATGCAAAGTACAGTGCAAACAGAGTAACAGGATAAAAAGTGACTAAATTATAGTGATATTAATTTAGATAGATGCATATTGGTAAGAGTACATTGAACTGCAAGAAACAAACATAAATATAGGCAAAAATTATGACAATTCTGAAAGTTCGATAGACTTCAGTGTTACTTAGGATCAGTGGATTAATGATAGCTATAAGGGCCCAGATTTAGTATTACCTTTATCTTAAACTTTCCATTGTTGTTGATCTGTCAGACACTTCCAGGGTACATGCTTTCTTGACCTTGTCTCAATTGAGAGACAAAGGAAGAACAATAAAGTTAAAGTCTTCTTAAAATATTAAGACAGTTATTCCTATGAAAACAATAGTGTTAGTTTGCCTGTATTGGTCATGCCCCTAGCTTTAAAAAATGAACACAGTGAGATTTGGTATAATACTGAGTTTAGGAAAAAAATCATCATGTTGGCTTATTTCAGTTACCAGAGAAAGGGAATTTCTGTTGTGAAAGCTACCACAATGCTCATTGCCTGTGGTGGCTGCAGGTTCTCTGAGGATGGGACATGATAGCTGAGATCTGAATTACGAGAAGAAAGTACATAATGATAAGTTGGAATAGGCAGAAATAGAAGTTATTTCCACCAATAAGATCGGGAAACCTGGGGTTTTGAGAAACTCAGGAAATAATCAGTATCGTGAATGATGAGAACGAAGAGAGATAGATGAAATGAGGTTGGAAATGTAAGGAAAAATGTCAAGTAAGCAATAGGAAGAAGCTGAAGTTTTTCTTTTTACTGTAATAAGAAGTTAGTGGAGGATTTTAAGGAGGTTAATGATGAGATTAAGAGATCACATTGGTTACTCTATGAAAATAGTGACAAGTCCCAAATGGCATAGATTGCTTGAGAAGTGAAATAATTATCTGAGCAGTTATCATGTTCAAAACAGCAGAAATTAAAACAAAAATGTCTCTGCTTATGAGAATGGATAGATAGTAAGAAGCCAGGAAAATTCCTTGGCAAGTGGAATGGGAAAACTGAGACAAGTGGCTGATTCAAACTGGCCCCATCCAGCACCCTGACTCACCTCTTCTCCCTTGTATGACCACTCCCTGAAGCATTAAGCCCCCAGGACAGTGAGGTTCTTATCAGCATCAAATAATCTCAGGAACAAAGCCTCCAGTCTGTTGACCACAGAAACCAACTTACAGTCAAACAAGAAATAGCATCTGGCCTCAGTTGTGTTTCAGCTCCATGCCCAGAAAAACAGCAAGGCCAGGTGAGGCAATGCCATGGCTGGCATCAGGACCAGATGCAATAAATGACCAATGACTCCCTAACCTAGTACTGACCAATCAGGAAAGACTATGACCTTGATTCTATATGCTCATTTTGATGAATCAGCATAATAAAGGACACATCTGAAAAGCTGATGACTATTCTATTGAGATACTCTCCTGAGACCTCCCCTAAAATACTTGCCTTTAGAAACATAAAAACCATTAAGACAAAAGATCCATGCACACACTCTCTCTAGAGCACAATTGCACCTTCTTTCTTCAGGAGCATATCTTCGCTTTCTCTCTCCTAACCTCTAAGGGCCCCCATGGAACTTGCAACAAGGAGAGCAGCAGGCAGTGGCAGCTTGTCCTGGCTAATCCCCTGAACCTGTCTCCAAGGGCTCTACATTGCCTCTGTAACTTGTTTCCAGAGTCCATGCTGCCAACTAGCTCACTTCTTCTGCCTCAGTGACTTTATTTTAAAAAAGGCAAGGGAGCGCTCTCAGCAGCTCACTTGCATCTACTCTGAGTGTATTTTTTGCTTTGCATGCTGAATAAATTTCCTTCTGTGCTAGAGTTCTTGCCTCTGAATTCTGCCTTTGCTGAATTCAAGATCCTAGAGCTGCCATTGCTTACATCAATGTTTTATTTATTGTTTTCCTCTTACTTTTTTATTTTTATTAAGTTTATTTGGGTGACATCGGTTAATATAATTATATAGGTTTCAACTGCACAACTCTATAATACATTATCTGTATTACAGCATTGTGTGCCCACCACCTAGAATCAAATCTCTTATTGATTAGTTGTCAGCAGCTTGTCTCATTGCATAAATAATTAAGTAAATATCAGAAGAAATAGTGTTGAAATCTAAGCATACATGGTCCTTATTTTCAGCATGAGCCTAGATTCTTTATAGATACTTGGAATTTTCTATGTCTCATCAAGTTTAGCTGAATATAATTCACACAATTTGTCATAATGAAATTGCAAGAATCTGCCTCTCACATCATGTATGACAATTTATTTCAGTTCTTTTTTTTGCCTAAATAATATTTTGTCAAATAATAAAATTTGGAGTTAAAATCAACAAAGGCTACCTTAAAGGCATCCTGTCATAACAAGAAGTGTATAGCAGGATGCCAATTAGAATGTTACCATAGTTGCCAGTGATACTAAAAGAATTAGTTCAGTGTAATTTGATTTTTCTCTGGGCTCTCAACCAGATATTTATAAGCCATCAGAGAAAAAAGAGCTGTCTCCTAAAAATACTCAGTGATCTGGTGGTTGGAAATGAGTATAATGAAAGCTAGGTCACTTTGAGGACTTTGTCTTTTAAAAACAAATTTATAACTCAGACAAGATAACATTTTGATGTAAAAAATTGGTTTCTCATGATTATTTTTAGTAGAATTCACTTAATGAAAATGAATCACACAAAAAATTTTTTTGACAGTACAAAACACATAAATCAGACTACACACACACACATATCTTGAAACTTGTCATAACTGGTGATGTATGAGGTTCTTTTCTTAATTGATAATAGAAATAATTGGTAATTTTAAATTGTCATTGTTATTACTAACATATATTAACAGTACACATTTATATTATTATAATTACATAATTTTAGATTATCAAAATGAAATGTTTCATAAATCAAATTAGAAATTATTACATAAACAAAGCAATAATGTTTTAACTTCCATTAATTGAATACAAAATAGTTTAAATATAATTAAATATTAAATTAAACATCAATCAAATAACTATTTTTTGTAAAAATATTCAGCACAGATGTCAGGGTGAATATATTGCATCTCTCTGAAGTCTCTAGGCTCTTCACACTCCAATTATTGACTTTGCCTTTAATTCAGAATTCTACTTTTTGCTGTCTATGACCAAATGATTTCCCTTTACTTCCATGTTCCTTTAAATATCTGATAATAGTAAAATGTGATAATGGAAGAGCATAATAATTATAAATGAGTAGATGTAGTGGACAAACCAACTAATTGCATGTGTATTTATATTGATTATTATCAGACATTCACTAATAGAAACAGAAAACTCTTCTAAACCACTCTCCACAGATGTTTTTATACTTCTGCTGCATAAAAACTACTCAGTTTCTTACATTTATTATTAATTTATGGAGATAATTATGTTTTTATTTTGCTTTGTTATGCTAATTTTGATTAAAGTTATATTTCACTTATAGTTGTATACCAAGCTGTTCAAAAGTAGTATAATTTGAAAGATTTATTTTAATCTTTCAAGCTAAATCACATATTTTGTGTAACAATTTACAAAGTGTATAAGAACAATGTTTAATTAGGAAATGATTTTCCAGTGATATGTCTGTAGACGTATGACTTGGAAGTGCTGTAGAAAAACTAATTGGTTCTATGTGGTTTCCAGTGCAATTAAAAGTCAAGATTTTGGTGTCATATAGACACACGTTCAAATTCCCAGGTCTTCACTTTCTACTGTATATTCTGTAGCAATTTACCTAATTCTTTTGCTTCAAAATGTGTGTGTGTTTTTTATTTGTTTGTTTCTGTATAATTGGGGTTGGTCCTAGACACAGCAGTAGGCAATGGCAACACACACACACACACACACACATACATTAGGCATTCATATTGGAATAGAAAAAATAAAATTACCCCTATTTGCAGTTATGGTTTTCCAAGTAGAAAACCACAAAGAATTCATAAAACATTTAATAAATTTAGCACTAATAATTAGGTTGAGTAAGATCACAGGACTCAATGTCAGTGTACCAACCCTTCATTTATTTCTATAGACATGCAATGAGAAACTGAAAAATGTTTTAAGTCATGTTTAAATATCACCAAAAGAATGAAAAGGTTACTTATAAATATAATCTGATTCTTTAAAATTAAAATATCAACTGAAAGCAAAACACACACACACACATATACACACACGGTTGTCAGTATCCCTTTATTTTTGGAAATTAGGTTTTTGTTGCTTTAACTTTTTGACATTTTTCCCATTAAATGAAATCCAACCAACTCACTAGGAGTGATGAAGATACTATTTTAATTTTTCTAAAAAGAATGAAAGCTCATCCAGCTAAAGAAGTAAGAAGTAAAGACAAAGTCATTAATACATAGCATCCACATGTCATAGTGAGAATCCAAACATCTAATTCACTGAAGCTTATTTGCCATGTCATGTTGTAAAAGTGATCATATCTGGGGTAGAACAGTGGTTATCCAATATTTACAGGCCAAAGAGTCTCTTGGAAAGTTGTTACATAAAAAGGTTTCTGCCCCTTCTATCTCAAATTCTAATCTAAGAGCTATGGAATTGATACCCAGAGTCTGAATTTCATCAATGTGAGCTTCTGATTCAGAAGGTATCCCTAACAGCCACACCTAGGGAAACATTGGTCTATTCCAAGAATAGGTTTTGAATATGCATGTCTATATCAATATGAAATATATAATCTCTGAGCCACCAGATTGTATTTAACCATTAAAATATCTGACTTTCCGAACAATCACAGCACCTGATTATTCACTGACTTTTCACAAATACCTGGGCATGTACCTTACATATACTAGATGTATAGCTAATGTTTGTTAACCTGCATAAAACAAAATTTACCTACACTGAATTGTATTGGTAAATATATGAAATGTTACCTTGGAAGAAAGATTAATTATGATTAGAGGACTAGGAGAAGTTTTGTGGAAAAAATTAAGAGAATGACATGGTTGTTAGAAGACCCAGCTGGGAAGGGAATTTTAGCTGAAGGTGGAGGTCATAAAGTAAACGCAGGAAGGTGGTAATCCATATTCATCACAAAACACATGCAATGGTTTGAAAGTAACAAGCAAATGACAAATAATGGAGGTGGAGATAAAAGTACATGTCTATAACAGCTAAGTGATCTCAAATGTTAAGCAAACACATTTATGAGTCACTCCATTCAATAATTAAGCTGGTGAAGACATTTCAACATTGACATTCTCCATTACAATATACTTGGTATTTTAGAATACCCTATACTTTAGCACATCTTGTAATGGGAAAGGAGGATAAACAGGCTGAGTCTTTAATAATTATAAATATAACCATAAACAGCAACAAATAGGTTTGTCTTGCAATTTATGGAAGCATTTTCTCACAAATTGCCCCACTGCAAATTCATATACTAGTTAATTTTCTCATGAATTTTGCAAAGGTATTATTAACCTCAAGGTCAAAGACTGAAAAAAAAATGTCAAAATGAGGATTGACATTGGTTTTCTCATAACTTTTCTAATGCATTCCCCATATCCACAGACTTCTCAGCCATTCCTATTTGCTCAACAGAAGAGTATATTCCTTGATTTTGTTTTGTCATAATATCTATATTTGTTTTTCTGATAAATGGTTCCAGGATGGAATTCTTGCTCTGAATTTTTGGTGGTGGTTCAAACATTTGTATTCTTGGTACAGTATGGCTAGCAGGGGTTTTTTTTTTTGGCCAACAATCCCACAGACCAGCTGCCTCTCATAGGTGGAAGGGTGTTAACATTTGTAAAAGGAAAAGTGTGCAGATGGGACGATGCAAACATGGTCAGGAACACTGTATGTTGGAATCAGGATGGCAATCAGCAATCTCTCACAGATAGTTTCTGCACCCAATGAGGTTTTTCCTAGCAACGTGTCAAAAGCATCAGGAGATATTACTTTTTAAAATTCTTTGTGAAACTATGGAGAAAAGGGAAGTGACATTTGTCTAAATCCTTTTCTGACAATGTTAACAGAACTTTGAAAGCACCTTCCATGGAGTCTGACTTGATATTTGTGGAATTTCAATTTAAATGTCAGTTGAAGTTCAAAAGTAGTTTTAAAAACACACACACAATATCTGTTGAAAGCATCAGTCAGAACTTTTCATGTGCTTGGATTTTCCTCTCAGAAAAAAATATCACCTCGTCATCTTATATTTCTTAAGAAAAATCTTTGGAAGGCGTTTGCCCTAATCAGTTGTAATAATATTGCCATTCACTATTATTTTGGCACAAATATATTCAAGAAAGGAAATTAAAGGACAGCTTCAGTACACCTGCCAGATCCTGATAGATACTGACAATGATTCAGTCTGACTCATTCCTTCCCACGGAAGCCTGTATAACAGAGAACTAGTCAACCTACTTTAATATAATCTCAATAGTCAGCCAAATGGGGGATGAGCCATTTACTTCATTTTCTTTCAAGTAATATTTTCTTTCTCACTGTCAATCTGTAGGCTTTTTAATTCTCAGACAGATCCCCAACAGTAATACATGCCCATGCAACTTGCAATTGAATTGTCCGGCCACTAAATGTTATTAACCTGGAACAGATGACTTATACTATTAAACAGATTTGTAAGTGGAGTAATCCCCCTTCCCCAAATCTATGCTGGCAAATTTAGGCCAAAGATGAGTTCCCATCATACAGAAAACTGCTAGTTTTAAGAAGTATAAGTTTACTCTGATTGCATACTGCTTAGCAATATAAATGCAAGTGATTATGGAAATACAGTGCTAATATTTTTATAAGGCATTGTTTGAAAAATTTTATAAGATTTTATTTGAACCAAATATAAAACATTTGAAAGGATCATCTATAATGTATCATAATTATTAGAAATGGGCTTGTTTTTCTTCCAAAAGGTTTAGTTTTTCCCCACAAGTAACAGAACTTGGAACAGCAGATTCCACATGATCTCACTTATTTATGGATAATAAAGACCATTATAAATTGATGAACATGAACAGATACAGAGGCAGAACAGCATTGAACAGACTGTCAAGCTACAGCTGGAAGGCTCGGGAAGGTTGTGGGGGGAGTTAAGAGATCAACTGAAGGACTTGTCTGCATGCATATGAGCATAATCAATGGACACAAGACACTGGGGGGTAGGGAAGGAGGGGGGAAGGTCAAGGGAAAAATGGAGACTTATTTAACACTCTTTGTAATACTTTAACCAATAAAACAAAATTAAAAAAGAACAGATTACAGTTATAGTAAAGAATAATTAAAAGTTACAGTGACACACATATTTTGACACATTAATAAAACTATGTATCCAGTGCCCAGTTCTGTGCTTTACAATGTTTAGAATATTCATTGAAATAAAAGAAAAGAAAGAGGAGCAATGTAAGTGAATGGATTTTGTCTCACATGAAATCTGTCTATTTTTTAAAAATTCTAAAGTGATCTACACAAACCGTATGACCGGAGTAGAAGTAAATGATCTGACTGAATATAGTTTTCTACTTTAGGAAAATTAGAACAGTCATAGAATTTTTGGTTACTTGGGGAAGGGAGAGATAGTAACAAATCCATATGCCATGAGAAAGTAGAAAATGTGAGTATTTGTTCTTTTATTGTCTTTCAATTTAAATTAAGTATAAACTATGAGAAGTAAGGAGGACATGGCTTAAGATTTCCAGTGTGTCATGACTGTGAAGATATAGCATGACTGCAAGGAAAACATGGGGTTAAATACTCATTTCCAGAGTTGCAGCTTCCTGCCCTGCAGCCCATTCCCTCAGGACAAACGTGATCCAATATTGGTGTGGGGCCTGTAGTCTATGTTTAAGTTTTCCTTTTCAGCCAGAATCTTGAGGAATACAGAGCGGGAGAAATGATGGTCTTGCTAAATAACACTAATATTAAAATGTGGCTAAAGTGATCCAGACAGAGAGTTAACACTTTCATATCAAAATGAGACCAATTAAGAAAGAACTCGAAAGGAATAGTTCATATAACAAATGCGAACCACTTCGATTTTTAATGTTTATCTCTAGAACATGGAGGTTTAAACAATGCGTGCTCCATGTATGTACACTTTTTACTTACATATACTTACACTTTCTCCATTTATTTATACTTTTACAATTTCTGAAGCTGCTTGTCGTAGAGAAGTATATGGCAAAGGTATACGTTCGCTGAGACAATGTGGCTATCATTCCTAAGTTTTAGTTAGCGCCCAGATACTTTGAGAGACAGGAGAAATATTGTTAGAGAACAAATCAAGTCCAAATTAAAGAGTCGGCTCTTTGAATTGGTGGTAACATTTCTGGAAACAATGGCTGGGTTTCTCCCTCCACAAATGAGTAGAAAAGACAAACACACACACTCACACACACTCACACACACACACAGCAGGAAGTCTAAATGTGGCATGTGAATGGGAGCAGAAGGGGGTTCCATACGTTCCGTACAATCATTGAATCTAATAATTCAATGCCTCCCGTTAAAGAATGAATTATATTTAGATTATTTAAAAATAACCTCAACTACAATAAATAAATATGGCAAAAATTGTCAAATTAATATTTGTGATCTCTTCATATAAAACCCAGATGTTATAATACAAGTAAAACCACCATTATTTTTTTAAGCACCTGGAAAACATAAAATCACCTGGATTATTTGAGGGTATTAATGCTGATGTTTATAAAAACTAGAAATACCATAAAGTTACTTCTGAAAACTAACAATACTGTAGCAAATGTAATTTTTTCATCTTTAAGAAATAATCATCTAAATAAAATAATAGAGAGACATCAACATGTTGACAATTAGCTGTATGTCAGTGGGTGGAACATGAGCAGGTG
The DNA here is from genome assembly GCA_004026665.1 of Murina feae. Classification (NCBI taxonomy): domain Eukaryota; kingdom Metazoa; phylum Chordata; class Mammalia; order Chiroptera; family Vespertilionidae; genus Murina; species Murina feae. Next base: position 24,371 of record PVJC01012341.1, read on the forward strand.
TTTTTCAAGTCTCTCTCTAGCCTGTTGTGCTGAACGTGGTCCCCTTAGGAGACACCTCTATGTAGGCGCTAAGGGCGAGGTAATCTGGGGAAGGCACCTGGAGCAGAGGGCACTGGTGGTACCAGGGGCACTAGCCTGCCATCCCTGAGTAACTCCCAGCAGGGGATCCAGGCGGGTGTGGTGACTACCTGTGCCTCCTGTTTGTTCCCTCTGTCCGCTAGCTGTGAGGGCACCCAGTGATCCAGCAGGTAGGCCAAAGCACAGGAGAGAGGGCCAGCCTCGCCCCAAGAGGTGCCTCAGCTCCTGGGGGCTCCCTTGGCTTCCCGGGCTTTCCCATTGGGCCTCTCTTAGCTCCTGTCAGAAGCTGCTCATTTAGTGCCAGGTTTCCTCCCAGGAGGAATTGCTGCCTGTAAGCATGTCCGTTTGATTTTGCTCATGGGAAGAGGTGAGTTTAGGCTCCTCCCAGCAACCGCCGTCTTGGACTTCCGAGGGCTTTTTACCTGTGCAGACTGTGAGGCAGTTGCACCTAGTTGTCTGATCCCTTTGCTGTTTCCTTCACCTAGGACAGTTCTAAATCTTTGGTTGGGAACATGCTTCTCTGTTTTAGAAAATCCTGATGGGAATGAATTTTTTTTTGTCATAAAAATGTTCACATACGTTGAACTGTCTTTTTAATGTGGCAATCTCTATTTTCCAATTAAAGCTATCCTCACTATGTTTTACTGTGAAGTGTAAGTGGTCTTTCAAGGGCACCCTTACCTTATGCCCTGATGTGAGTTGAAGGGTATTTATGCTACTCTTTAAAAATTCGCTTTAATAATGAAAATTAACAGAACATATTATTAATATGTGAAACCACTTTAGAGTTAATCTTCCATTACTTCTTTCCTGTTTGGACTTTGTTTCATCAATGTTCGTCAGCACTTGTAGTTATATGGCTGGCGACACCCCACAGTTTGGGAAAAATAAATTATTCAGATAATTTTCTCTTTTTAAAAGATAACTTGTATGCTTGCCCTCTAGACATTAATACATACATTTATTTCATTTTTATCAAATACCTATTGGTAAACACTGTGGTAGACTTTCAGTATAAGCAGTAAGCTAGCTGACAGATTTCCTTTTTCCATTTTAACTAAACGATCCAGAAGAAAAGAGAGATAATAAATAAGTAATACAAATAACCTGAAAAATGTTCTGCCATCTAAAGGATACAAAGGCTTAGAGACTTTGTTTGCAAAGAAAACTACAATCCTGTAACTGAAAGTAGATGTTTTCTTTTATTTTACCATAAGAGTCCGTAGATGTCCTTTATATTATTTTGCTAACTGAATTTTCTTGCCTGACAATGGGAATGTTTTCTTGCCTGATGATGTAGCTTTCTTCTTTTTGCTGATATGACCTCGTCTGAGACTACGTGGTTGTTCTCTCTAACAAAGTTTAGTGCCTAAATGACATCATAATACAAACAGACTTAAGGCTACATACAATAAGCTCAAGTTCTGGTTCTTAACTTTTCTAAATACTTGGAAAAACTGCTTTCAAGAAAAATGCCTGTGTATTTATTTTTAACTCAAGGAAGCCTTATACTTTCTTAGAAAATTAGCAGCTTCCACATAGAATGCAATCATAGTCTTCCCACCCATGTAAAACTAACATATAGTGGTTATATTTTTATGCCAATTTTTCATGCACAGTACTTTTAATCTCCATAAAACCTCCTAAAAGCCCCACTGGCAAAAATGATAAAGAATATATTCACCGTTACATCTATGTTCTTGAGAAATAACTTTGGACTTCGAAAGACCTTTGTCAGGGTTGTGCACACTCCCGTCCTTCTCTATGTCTCTACACAGCATTGTGTCATACTGTCACCACATCATCCTGGGACGATGTAAATAACTTAGTGTCCATAAAAACTAAAATAACCCTAGGGCATGTGATTAATATATCATTGTTTGCTATTGTTATTTTTGATTATAGTTGGACGCGTTGAAGGCTTGCTCAGACATCTGGGGAAATTTGGCAGTGCTTACAGTTTAGAACAATGTGATTTTGATCCCCATTTACAAAACAATGTAATTAAGACAATGTAATTAAAATTTATCTGTATATAAATTGTTATATGTATATGATTAATATTGTTAAGATAATTTAAATACTAAAAAATGTTATGTCTTCAACAGAGAGAAGAATAAAGCCCCAAAAAAGTGCTTAAGGGAAAGATCAGACATTTTGTCTTAGGCATAGTAAACCTGATGTGATAGGAAGACATTTATGTAGAGGTGTCTGGGAGACAGAAGATAAGAAGCTAGATAGAAAGAAAGAGGTCAGTGTTGATAGAAAGTTGTGAGGGAAATGAGAGCTTTCCATCAGTGTTGATAGAAAGTTTTGAGGGAAATGAGAGCTTTAATGACATGGTAGTAGAGAGGTAAGAAACCCAAGAAAAGTCCATAAAATATGAAAGAAATTACCAGTGGCACCTATCATATCAAAGCAGGCTTTTGGGGAATAATATCATTTGTATAGTGCCTTGCAAGTATGAAAAGCTTTCGCATGCATTATATAATTATGATAATGTGTATAAGAGTGATAATTACCATTCTTTTATAGACACTAGTGGTCCGGTCTATTGATTTAGCAGCTATGTGCTTAATGGGGCAGGAATGTCTCTAAAGAGGTCCCAGATCTATCTACCAGGAAACATTATGGTAGGGAACACACTTGAATGAGGTTCTACCACTTCTTTCCTCATTTTAACATCCATTTCCCAGAGCCAAACAATGTGCTGCATGTCCTCATGTCTACCTTCTAACCTAAGCTTCTCTGTTGTTCTAAACTGTAAGGATTTATTTCAGTATAATCTGGTTTACCACTGCTCTCTTCAGTTCAGAGGATGATGTTAAAAAACTTGTCTGAACATTAGTATTATAAGTTGATATCCTTGTAAGCTGCCAACAGGGAAACCCGTTTAAATTAAGAACTGTAAAATGGTTAATATTATTGGCTGTAGAATAAAAATTTTTCTTTAAAAATCTAAGTTTTGCTCCTTAGTAACTATATAATCGTTGCCAAGCTTCTTAAACTTTCTGTGATTCAGATTTGCTTATATGGTAAGTGACCATAATTATATTTTTGTCACAAAAAGATTCATAAACAAAACAGTTTTTATATATGATAACTATTTTATAACAGGCTGGCTATCAAGGTCTTTTGTGATTTTAGCTCCTGCTGTGTTGACAAGTTACTCTTTTTCTTTAGTATGAGAAATTACAATACCAATTTGTAGTTGACCTTATATATAGACAACCCTTAAGAATCCACCAAAAAACTACTAGACCTTATAAACATATTCAGCAAAGTTGTAGGATACACAAATACTATCTAATCTAATAAAAGAGTAATATGCAAATTAACTATCACTCCGAGACACCTAAGCCATGCCCACCAGCCAAGCCATGCCTTCCAGCCAATCAGAGTGGCTGTATGCACATTAACCCAGCCAAGATGGAGGCCAGCAGCCACAGAGATAGAGTAAGCAGGAGGCTTCTGTTGCAACTGCCTGACTAGGCCAGTGGGCCTCTGCTCAAGCAACAATGTTTCAATTATAGAAGCCTCAGAGCTGAAGCAAACAGGAGGCTTCCATTGCCTGCCTAAGCCTCCACTCAAGGTAACAAAGTTTCAATTATAGAAGATAAATAAACCCCAGAAATCTGATTCCAGTCAGTCTCTTTGGGACATTGGGTCAACTGGAGCTGTGAGCAGCCTGAAAATGGCCCTCAGCCCCTCACCCAGGCTGACCACACCCCCATGAGGTGAGGGTTCCCACTGGGGGGAAGCTTAGCCAGCCTGCAAACAGCCATCAGCCCCTCACCATGCACACCAGCAGGTGAACATCCCCCGAGAGGTCCCAGACTGTGAGAGGGCACAGGCCGGGCTGAGGGACACCCCCTGCCACCGAGTGCACAAATTTTTGTGCACCGGGCCGCTAGTATAAGAATAAGATGTATTCCTACACACTAGAATAAACAATCTGACAATAAAAATTAAATTAATAAAATTGTATTTTTAATAGCATAATAAAAATATAATACTTAAGAATACAAAGAGGACATAAAATGGCCAACAGACATATGAAAAGATTTTCAATGTCACTAATCATCAGATAAATGCAAATTAAAACTACAATTATATATTACTTGACACCTGTCAAAATGGCTATCATCCTATCTAATAAAAGAGTAATATGAAAATTAACCATCACTCCCTCACTCTGCCTTCCTTCACTCTGTCACAAAGATGGTGGTGGTCATGGAGCTGGAGTGATCAGGAGAGTTGGGTTTCCCCCAATGATGGAGGAAGCCAAGCTTCCCGCCTGCCCTTGCTAGCCCTGAGCTCTTCTCAGGGCTACAAAGTTTTAATTGTAGAAGATAAATAAATCTCTGCTTCCAGCAGGCATGGCCTCCACTCAAGGAAGGGCTGGGAACCTGGGTTGTTAGAGGCAACCCAGGCTTTGAGCCCGACCAAGACTACAAAATTTCAGTTATAGAAGTTAAATAAATCCCAGATACCTATTTCCAGCCTCTGGGCATGGCCAGCTGGAAAAGGGCCATCAGCCCCTCACCCAGGCTGGCCAGGCACTCCAGCAAGACCCCCACCCTGAAAGGGGGTGTGGCCAGCCTGAAAATGGCCCTTAGCCCCTCACTCAGGCTTGCCAGGCACCCCAGCGGGACCCCACCCTGATTGGGACACCCTTCAGGGCAAACCAGCTGGCCCCACCTGTGCACCAGGCCTCTATCCTACATAATAAAAGGGTAATATGCAAATTGACTCTAACAGCAGAACAACTGGGAATGACTGGTCACTATGACATACACTGGCCACCAGGTGGCAGACACTCATTGCAGGCTCCTGGTGGTCAGTGCACTCCCACAGGTGGAGCTCTGCTCAGTCACAAGCCAGGTTGATAGCTGCCAGCACTACGGTGGTGGTGGGAGACTCTTCCACCTCCTCAGCAGCGCTAAGGATGTCTGACTTCAGGTTAGGCCTGCTCCCGGCTGGCAAGTGGACATCCCCCAAGCACTCCAAGGATGCCAGAGGGATGTCTGACTGCCAGCTTAGGCTTGATCACCCGGGGAACGGGCCTAAGCCAGCAGGTGGGCATCCCCCAAGGGGTCCCAGACTGCAAGAGAGCACAAGCCAGGCTGAGGGACCCCCCCCTTCGAGTGCATAAAGTTTTGTGCACTGGCATCTAGTCAATAAATAAATAAAAAATAAGGGTAGGTAGAGAAAAGGGAAACCTCATGCACTGTTGGGGAGAATGTAGATTGGTATAGCCACTCTGGAAAACAGTATGGAGTTTTCTCAAAAAATTAAAGATGGAACTGCTTTATGACTCAGCGATTCCACTTCTGGAAATCTACCGTTTGTGACAGCGTGGATGGACCTAGAGAGTATTATGCTAAATGAAATAAGTCAGTCAGAGAAAGACAAGTTCCATATGATTTTACATATATGTGGAATCTAATGAACAAAATTAACAAAAAAATAGAAACAGACTCAGATACAAAGACCAGATTGAGAGCTGTCAGAGGTGAGGGAGGTTGGAAGGCTGTGTGAAAAAGTTGCAGGGACTGAAAGGTACAGATTGGTACTTACAAAATGGTCATGGGGATCTAAAGTACAGTGTAGGAAATTCTATATAATAAAAGCCTACTATGCTAAGTGTCCGGGCATCCATTCAACCAATCAAAGGTAATATGACAGCTAATGATATGCTAAGGCTGCTCAATCTCTTGCTATAACATGCACTGACCAAAAGGGGGCAGACACTCCAAACAGTAAATTATCTTGCTGCTAGGGTCCAGGCAATTGGAACCAGACATGCCCTGGAGCCCTCCTGTGGTCCCTCCCTGGCCAGCCAACCTCCTGCGTCCTTTCCTAGCCTGGCAATTGTGCACCAGTGGAGTCCTTTGGCCTGGCCTGTGCCCTCTCACAATCCAAAACCTCTCAGGAGATGTTGGAGAGCCAGTTTCGGCCTGATTCCACTCAGTGCTGCCCCCTAGTGGTCAGTGTGCTCCCACAGGGGGAGCGCTGCTCAGCCAGAAGCCGGGCTCATAGCTCGTGAGCCCAGCGATGGTGGTAGGAGCTTCTCCCACCTCCATGTCAGTCGGACATCCCCCAAGGCCTCCTGGACTGCAAGAGGATGCAGGCTGGGCCAAAGGGCCCCCACCCTGCATGCACAAATTCTGTGCATATAAAAGGCTAATATGCAAATAGATCGAACGGCAGAACAACCGAACAACCCAACTACTGGTTCCTATGAATGTGCTGACCACTAGGGAGCATGTGTGTAACATGGCGAGCATTGGCAACAGGCGGCAAAGTGTGGCACATGGTGGGCATCTGCCACGGAGGGATGGTGGAGCAGGTGAGCGGAGGCGCCAGGAAAAGGCGGGCTGCTGGATGCTGTCATCTGGGTGAGCCTCGGGTGGTCACTGAAAATTCTTTGCCCCTGCACACTGCAGTCCTGCCTGGTGCTCACACCTGCTGCCAGTGCTAGCCCCACTCACACCTGGTGCCAGAGCCAGAGCCACCACTTGCACCCACGGCTGGCACTCAGTGCTGGCCCTGATTGCTCATGCTGACAGTGGGTGTGAGCAGCACTGCTGGCCATGATCACCCCTCAGGGCTTCTCTACCTCCGCCTGCTACTAAGGGGTTGTCGGGACCCGCAGCCGCTTCTTGCACCTGCTGCTAGTGATGGCCCCACTCACACTCACTGCTGGTGGCCAGCTCCAATCACTCTGCGCTGTCAGTGTGTGGAAGCAGACCTGCCTGCAGACAAGGGATTTGGGGCTGAGGTGGGAGGGGCTGGGCAGGGACATGGAGGATGGGACGAGACCCGCATCTGTGCCCACTGCAGTCTCACGGCCCACAGTTCCTTTCTAGGTGCATGAATTTCTGCACTAGGCTCCTAGTAGTCAATAATAATAGTAATGACTCTGTATAATGCCAGGTGGGTACTGAAAATATCAGTGGTACACTTTATAAAGTAGATGATTCTCTAACCATTATGCTATACACCTGAAATTAATACAAAATAATATTGAATGCAAACTGTACTTGAAAAATAATTTTAAAATTAGAAAAATATATTCTAAAATGATTAGCAATAAACCTAAGCATATAGCAAGATTGTACACTGAACATTGCAAAGCATTATTGAAAGACATTTATAAAGATGTGAAAAATTGGTAAAATATCTGAGTTCATGGATTGAAAGACTTATTGTTGAAGCATCATTTAATATAATTCCTTTCAAAATTTCAAGCACATTTTTTTACACAATTGGACCAGCTGACATTAAAATATATATAAAAATTAAGCACAATGTGTAGCCAAAATAACCTTGAAAGTTAAGGACAAAGTTGGAGGATGCATGCTTCCCAATTTGAAAGCATTTTATAAATACACAATAATCAAAACAGTGTGGGACTGGCTTAAGGAGAGACATATGCATATATTCATGAAGAAGAATTGAATATCCAGAAAGCAATTCATACATAAATAAATCCTTTTATTTATAGTCAATTGTTTGTCAAAAGAGTGCCAAGACCACTCAATGAGAAAAGAATAGTCTTTGTAACAAGTGCCTCCGAGAAAAATGGACATTCACATGTGAAAGAATGAAGTTGGACTGCTATCACATACCATTTTAAAAACCAACTCAAAATGGATCAAAATCTAACAGTAGAAGTTAAAATATAAAATTCTTAGTAGAAAATATAGGGGAGGAGGATGGGAGAGACTGGATGAAAGAAGGTGAAGAGACTAGCCAAAGACCATATATGCATAACCTCACAGACACAGAAACAGGTAGTGATGGCCAGAGGGTAATGGTGAGGGCAGGGAAAGGTAGGCCAAGAGGGGGGAAATGGGGACATCTGTAATAGTGTAACAATAAAAATAAAATAAAAAATGTTAATCTCAGACACAAATCGGCCTAAGGCTGGGCTATAAATTTCTTCCAATGTGCCCCTTACTCTTCTCCCCACCACTAAATTTAGATGCATTAAGCAAAGTACAGTGACAATTGTAGGCCTTTGTTATTAGAAAAAATAAGCAGGAAATAAGGGGGAAATCATCCAGTGTAATATGTTCTTTTTAAAATCATAATTATAGAATTAGAGGATTCCTGTACTTGTAGGGTTTCTATATAATCCCATATAATAAAAGACTAATATACAAATTATCCCCTGGACTGCGTACTGGGAGTTTGACCAGGGGGTGGGGCTGGCCAGCCAACCACCAGTGGCCCCTTCCCCAGCCGGCCGGCCTGATCAGCACTGACTGGGGCAGGCCAGCTGGACCCCACCCATGCACACATTCATGCACTGGGCCTCTAGTTAATGATAAAAGTCCAAATCTGAAAAAAAAATCTAAGAATGTTTGGGAGGAAAGCTTGCTAAAGATGGCATGTTTCTTTTTATTTCCTTTCATAAAGTACTAGAGGCCCGGTGCATGAAATTCGTGCATTAGGGGTGGAGAGGGGTGTCCCTCAGCCCAGCCTGTAATCTCTCCACTCTGGGACCCCTTGGGGGATGTCTGACTGCCAGTTTAGGCCCTATGCCACAGGATTAGGCCTAAACAGGCAGTCAGACATCACTCTCCCAATCCAGGACTGCTGGCTCCCAACTGCTCACCTCCCTGCTTGCCTGCCTGATTGACACCTAATTGCTCCCCTGCCAGCTCAATCACTCCCAACTGCCCTTCCCTGCCAGCCCAATAGCCCCCAACTGCCCTCCCCTGCAGGCCTGGTTGCCCACAACTGCCTTCCCCTGCAGGTCTGTTTTCCCCCAACTGTCCTTCCCTGCTGTCCTGGTCACCCACAACTGCCTTCCCCTGCCAGACATCTTGTTGTGTCCAACTTGTGACTGCATGGGGACAGCCGTCTTGTGCAAGGGTGTGATTGTCAATTTTCATATTATTTTTTTATTATATAGCATGTGGATTAGAGATAAAGGACTAACTAATGTGATTCTACTTATATTTCAATAAGTACTTATTTTAAAGAATTGATAAATTATAAATATTATTAAATAGCAAAGAAACAATAACTAATTTTGAGAATCATGAGTCATTAAAAGGTGCTTTTCATTGGACTGGAAGTATGTTTGTAAGATAAATATACAGTGTTATCCAGCCAGGATATTTTTGTTTGAATCTGTCAGTTGAAGAGTTCACCCTATCATCAAAAGAAGCAACAATTTTTAATTGAATGTTCAGCCACCTACACATGGTATTATATATAAAGCTCAACCAAGTATAACAAGCAACATAGTATAACTTTTCCAATTAGCAGAAGCTCTTTTTGTCACCTTGGCATCTGAAGCAGATGATGAGGTTACACTGCAGGCTGTACCCTACTTTGACAGAATAAACACCTGCCATGAATAGGTGTAGGGCACCAAAAACCTGCACAGGTGGTCATAGTGTTAGCTTGAACTTTTAATGAAGCTAGAGATTTCTGTGTTAGAAACTGTTGATTTCTGACTCTGACCCTATGAGCAACAGCATGCTATAACTCATTCCCCCTCAGAACACACAGTCAATTAACCATCAAGAGAAATGAAGGAGGTGTTGACCTCAATTCCACGAGCACTTCCACCTTATTTCTAAAAGCATCCCACAATCACCAGGCTGGCCACATGTGCGGCAGCTGAATTCCCTAGCAGGTTCTTTATGGTGAGGTAAAGCCTGGCTGGTAAGTCAGAGAAGCAGATGAAGGGCACTAAAGCAGAAATTAAAGTGGCACAGCATCGTGGCTTGATTATTGGAGTATAAGAAAGTAGCAGATGAGGTAGACTAGAGAGCAGTAACCAAGGTTGTGATGCAAACTAGAGAACAGCAAATTCTGCCAGACTCTGCCACTGAGACTGACTAGCACTAATGGACAAATCTCATGTTTTCTTTCGTAACATTACCCCCATCGATTAGGTTACCGAAGCTTTGCACAACTAGAGGTGGGAAAGTTTTTCCCCTGTCTGAAATTCTATTTGGTATTTCAATGCAGAAGGCACTATGTTAGATCTTGGGAGGAATCAAAATAAGAAGTAATCCATATTATTATGTACTAGAAGCCTGATGCACAAAAATTTGTGCACTCCAGGGGGGTCCCTCAGTCAGACCTGTGCTCTCTCTCAGTCTGGAACTCCTCGGGGGATGACTACCTGCTGGGGGATCAGGCCTAAGCTGGCAGTCAGACATCCCTCTGGCAGCCCCGGAGCCCTGGGGTGATGTCCCCTTGTCAGCAAGGAGTAGGCCTTAGCACTGCAGTCGGACATTCTTAGCGCTTCTGAGGAGGTGGGAGAGACTCCCACCACCACCGCTGTACTGGCAGCCATCAGCCTGGCTTGTGGCTGAGCAGAGCTCCCCCTGTGGGAGTGCACTGACCATCAGGGAACATCTCCTGCATTGAGCGTTTACCCCCCTGGTGGTCACTGTGTGTCATAGTGAGTAATCATTCCCAGTCATTCTGCTGTTAGAGTCAATTTGCATATTATTCTTTTATTATATAGGATAGAGGCCTGGTGCACAGGGGGTGAGGGGTGGGGAGGCTGGCTGGTTTGCCCTAAAGGGTGTCCCAGATCAGGGTGGGGGTCCTATTGGGGTGCCTGGCCAGCCTGGATGAGGGGCTGAGGGCCGTTTTCAGGCTGGCCATACCCCCCCCAGTGGCCCAAGCTCCCAGCCTCTTCTTTTTTTCTTTTTTTTTTGTTTTCTTGGATTTATTTATCTTTGATAATTGAAACTTCGTAGCCTTGAGTGGAAGCTTGGCTTCCTCCATCGCTGGGGGCAATCCAAGCCTCCTGCTCACTCCAGCTCCGTGGCTGCCACCATCTCAGTTGGTTTAATTTGCATACTCACTCCTGATTGGCTGATGGGCATGGCTTATGGACATAGCAGAGGGATGGTTAATTTGCATGTTTCTCTTTTATTATATAGGATAACTCAGGTATTTCCACATGACTATATTCAATAACTCTATGCATTGTTTCTTCATTCACACATTTGGACTAGTACTGCAGGAAGGGCTAACACAGAAGCACATTTCCATGTTCAGTCTGACATACCATAGCCAGCCACGTGGAATCTTATTTCTAAAGAAGTCCTGGCTTCCTGGGAATAATTATGAAGACAACTATGGTTCCATAATTGGATACCTGGAACAAACCATTTCATATCAAATAGAGGCCATAGAGATTATTCATAAGTATTAGGTGCACTAGTTTTAAGGACCCTGAGGTTAAAACAAAAATAAATATATCAGGGTCTATTTATAAAAGGATACAGCAATCAGTGCAAAAGTATGACTATGGAAAGAAATAAGTACAAGAGAGTGATAGGTGAAGTTTGCTCAAAATAGAAAGTATGAAAGGAAATATATTTAGAAAGCACAGAGATAATGTTTGAGTTAGGCCTTGAATAATGAGCAGCGATTTGACAAGCAGAAAAGTGAGGGTAGCATGCCAGGCATATTAACAGCAAGTAAAAAGACACAAAGTATTAGGTACTCTGCCATTCAGTTATTCAATACGCGTCTAAAATGCTGTACTTTCCTAACTTTTCCACAGTTGATGTTATATATATTTTAAGCCTCCATATTTTCTAAACTTTCTAAAATCTCTAGGGCAAGTGTTATATTCTCTGTGTCCAGGACAATGCTTTCCATTCGGTGAATGTTTAGTGACTACTTTAAGTGATAAATAGAATAGTGGAAGTTTTAGTTTGGTCGGTAATGTTTGCTTATGGCACGATCCATCTGACAAATGTGCTTACAAAATGACGTAAATTCTAGCTGCTCTAATGGATCAACACAAGTGGCTTCACACAACTGAAGTTTGTTTCTACGCACGACACACCTTGGAAGGCAGGTGTACCTGATCTCCCAGTTCCGTTCCAGGAGGTGACAAGGGAGCAGGCACCTTCCATTTGGGAAATGTTTGCTGGCATCGCCTCACGGCTCCCACAGTTATGCTCAGGAGTTAATGAACTATCTATGGGCTAAACGAGGAAAAGGGAATAGACGGTTGTGTGTGAGATTTTTGCTTCAAGTGAGAGGATACAAAGTTTTATATTTTGTGTGTGTGCCGAAGCGGCCTTATACAATCAGGGAAATCAATTGTGCACATCTCTTTCTAACTCTGTGTGCAGCTCACGTTGTTGATTTGAAATTGGCCACAGAGTATGAAAACCACAAAGATGGGCAAGCTCTACAAATGTGAGTTATTCTTACCACTACTATCATTGATCCACTATTTCACAGAGAGCCTACTTACCAGATAATCAGTCTAACATAACTCCAATTACTTTCTATTGATCTAGCACCGTTAGTTAAAATGCATTCACTGTAAATGTTAATACAACCCAAGACTATCAGCAACAGAGAGAGGAGATACAAATACAAACAATCAAGGATATTCACAAACCACAGTAACAGAAATAAAAGCTGTAATCTTTCATCTGAGAAGCTATAGAAATGATAGCTCCTTTACTTTTTCCTAACGAAATCATGCATGTTTGCCAGCTCAGACTACAGAAAAGTCTTAGAAGTCATGGCAACCTAACATCAGTGAAGACCTTAGTGCCTACATTACTGCTTTTAATACCATTTTTACTAAAAAGAGGTGAGCTCTTTTTTAAAAAGTGGGTAATTTCCGGTGTGATGTATAGGGTGTAACAGATAATCTCTGGTTGGGGCAGGTTGCATAGAAAGTTTTCTTAAAAAGAACATAAAAAATAAGATGAATAGATTATCTCAATGTCAGTTACTCTGTTGTGATATTTTACTATAGATATGTAAGAAGTTACCATTGGGAGAAATTGAGTGAAGAGTACAGGGGATATCTATTTCTCTTATTTCTCAAAATTACATGTCAATCTACAATGATCTCAACATTAATTTTTTAAAAAAACAACAAACATAACTCTGGTAGGCATCTACTGCACACACACACACACACACATAGAGAGAGAGAGAGAGAGAGAGAGAGAGAGAGAGAGAGAGAGAGAGAGAAGAAATGGGAAGAAAGAGAAAGAAATAAGAACTTGGATGAATTTCCATTTAAGAGAGATAAGAGTTGGAGCATCAACAAAGAGTAATACCTACACTTTCTGAAAAGATATAGAAGTTCTATCGATCCAAAAGATCATGAGGATACCTAAAGAAAAACGATGTACACCATTTGAATTTATTTGGGTACCAATTATGTAGAAGATAAATAAATGTAAGAAAATATTAACATATTTATATTACTTTCTCTGATGAACTATATTTCAAGTTAACTTCCATAAGAAAAAGTAGAAAAAGAATTTAAGAATTGCATACTTGAAGCCCATATAATTTTATTAACCAATATCAACCCAATACATTTAACTAAGAATAAAGATAGAGAAAACACTTAAATATTATGTAAAAATGAATTGTAAGATATTTCAAGAAGAAAAATTGGGAGTTGTTGTAGTCATCTTAAAAAAGAAAACAAAAAAGGAGCGAGGATAGGTAAAAGAGGAGGTGTAAGAGAAAAAGAAAGAGGAGGAGGAGAAAAAGAAGGGGGAGGAGGAGAAGAAATGTGAAGGGAAAAACAAACAAACAAGCACAAATCTGTAAACCAAAATTCAGGATTGTGATATGTGGGAAGCTGAAGCTGCATTCCGAGCCATGCAGTTAATTATCTTTGTTACAGTTACTGCCCAAATCCCACCTCCCTGAACATCTGGAGAGGATCAAAGCTCAAGTTGAGTAAACAGGATGCCTCCCTTCTTCTGCTCTCCCTTTTGACTGATCATTTCCTTGACACTTATGGTTTGAACTGCTTATCTCACTACTAAATCCTTAGAACTTGCCTTTTCTCCATACTATATCTACCCCTTTGCATCTTACAATAAATGAGACTTGATCAGAAACCTGTCTTGTTTCTGTCTCTTGTGTCTCTTGTCCCATCATTCTCACTCTCCCTCTAGGGTCTCTGTTGACTTACCCATGGGTCAGGACAGTGATATGTGTAGCTTTGACCATTCCATCAAGGTAAATGCCCAATTTATTCAAGGCAAGAGATAAAATAACTTTTAGTAACATTTTGAGAAAATTAGTTTGCTCTATACTATAACATTTTTTACTTTTGAATTTTGGAATAGATAAAGAAAAAGAATAACCTTTCATATGTTTTGAGTCATTTTGTATACTATTACTCTTCAAGTTTTTGGAGAAAGCCATAACTACAAATATCCTCAGTGAAAGCAAAGATTCATACTTTCTAAAAACAGTCTTTTTTTTTAGAAGTCTAAGGATTACAACATCTTAACTAATAAAAGCGTAATATTGAAATTGACCATTTATTTGGGACACCCAACAGCCAATCAGAGCAATTGTATGCAAATTAACCCAGCCAACATGGCGGCCGCCACTCACGGACCTGAGTAAACAGCAGCTTCCATTGCAGCAGAAGTGAAAGTGAAACTGTCTGTGTGCCGCCGGCTCGCTTATCCTTGCCTGAAAGCAAAACATGTTTGCAACAATGTATAAATCATAGAATTCTCAGGAGCTGAAGGAAACAGCAGGTGGGCCTGAGTATAAGAGTAACAACATTGTGTCATTATAGAAGCCGTGCAAACTGAAGCAGAATCGAGGCTTCTTATTAGACCTCGCCTTAAAGGAACAGCATCAATTATAGAAGATAAACAAACCCCAGAAACCTGTGTCCAGCCAGCCTTGCTGGGACATTGGGTCAATGGGAGCTGTGGGAAGCCTTAAAGCCCCTCACCCAGGCTGGTCAGGCACGCCAGCAGGTGGACATCCCCAGAGGGGTCCCAGACTGTGAGAGGGCACAGGCCGGGCTGAGGGACCTCCCGAGTGCACAGAGCGGCTGCAGGGCAGAACAGTGCAGGAACCAGGACCGGCGAGCAGGAAAGAGTTGGCAGGGTCGGGGGCCTGCTTGGCAGCTCCCCAGGCCCTTTGCGGGGCACCAGGGAGCAGGAAAGAGGCAGTGGGGGCAGGGGTCCTGCTTGGTGGCTCCCCAGACCCCTTGGTGGCACCGGGGAGTGGGAAAGGAAGGCAGCAGGGGACGGGTGAGTGGGAAAGAGTCAGCAGCCTGCTTGGTGGCTCCCCAGGCCCTTTGGGGGGCACTGGGGAGTGGGAAAGCAAGCTCTTGGGGGCTGGGGGCCTGCTTGGCAGCTCCCCAGGTCCCTTCTGGGGATCAGGGAGCAGGAAAAGGCTGGCCTGACCATGAGGCGGGGTTTTCCCTGCTTTCTGGTGGCTGGAGGAAGATGGGCAGTAGGCAAGCTTGGGAGGCAGGCAGCACCCAGCCCTGGCCACAGCTCAAAAAAGAGAACAACATGCAGGGGAGGGCAAGAGTTTGAGAGATCAACATAGAGGGGGTGCCTGCTCCAAGCCTGGGGGCA